>JAWNNJ010001569.1:0-58673 GCA_035045125.1 Hypselothyrea guttata
TTTTCTAGCCTAGTTTGTGTTCATGTGGCAATTCTTGCTTATGAATGGGCACACAGCACACAGTTGGGACAAGTATCGGAGGGTATTTAGCGGCATGTACATATCATGCGACCAAAGTTCATTCGCCAGTTCACACAAGTTTAACAGTTGTGTCTGATACAGTTTGGCAGACGTTTGCCTTAATATGCAAACCTGTTGGGGTAAGGTTGCACCCCGAACATGTCACAACCTTATCATTATGATCTGCCTCGTCTATCTTAACCCAATAACTGAATGAAATTGAGACAGCTTAACCCTTATGAAAAACTTGCAACAGTCATACTTACCCTTCATAAATCACGACCAAGTAAAATGTTGCAAGAATTTCTATGAAATATTATGAAATATGAATGCGTGGAAAACTGCTGAATACTCCCCGACTTTTCATTTCACGCGCCCATGTCAAAAGCGTAAACGAATAGAGAGGCTTTAAAGGAGTAAGCTAATACCCGGCTTACATTTAAACCACAGAGGGGGGAGATGAGCATTGCGTTTCGACTTACAAGTGCCTGACATCAATCAAAAAACTCAACGCGCCTTGTTGATACGATTTGCACTAACGATGCAACGGTTGAATCAGCTTTTTTTCAGCTACCCCACTACGTTGCATGCCACATGTGTCACACAAGAAGTCATTTGAAATTGGTTGAAATTTTAAAGTAGTTTCGCCACGAGACTCCCGAAACCCTTTGGGATTTGTACAGTTCCCTTTGAATAATGATGATGATCTCGCCTTCTTACTCAAGAGGGTTTTTCCTTTGCTTTTTGGGAAAATTTGCATGTGAGAAAATAAATCGCGAAATACGGAATTCAACATGTAATTTACACGTTTGACAAAGTATCAATGCTATCGTCGATGACATGACGGCGCTGTGGCGGCTGACGACGTCATTGCCCCTGACACAAATCGACGCAAATCGTTATTTACAATATGACAAGGGAATCCTTCACACTGAAAAAAATTCTCACAAAAAAAATAAGCCAATTCAGCATTCGACAAAAATCTTTTTTCTTCATCGTCAGTGGCAAAGATTTTTTCTGAAATAAATTATTGGAGTAATACAACATTCTAAGTCTAATGATGTTCCTGATATTAATATAATATTTTTATGTGTTATGCCTCATTGTTGCTTCATTTTGCCTGCTTCTTCAAAATTATGTAAAATTGTTCATTTCTTGATATCAATTTGATATTTGTATATTTTTTCCCTCACTGCTAGTACAGTTTCTCTATCTCTTTTTACTTAATGTGTGTAGTTTGACTGCGCTGATAAGTCGGTTAGTATGGGAGTCAGTGTAGAAAAAGGGAAAAGCGAAAAAAACGTAAAGGGAAAGTCGTTGGCTGTGTCACAAATATCCCGCAGCGCTTTCGCTACACATCCTTATAACAATGTGTGAAAGTTCCCCTTTTCTGTTTTACTTGATAAAAAATGAAGCGCCGCATGTGTCAGACACAGACCTTACACAGACCGTGGTCCTCCCCCCAGTGCTACGCTGTCTGTGGCGCCTTCTCTTTAGTAGTTTTTAATGTTGTTTTGATCCCTAAGGCCGCACTTATATACACCATTTGCCGCTGCTTGAAGCTCTCGCCGGGGGCGTTTTGTACTTTTCTACGAAATTAATTTTAACCACAGAAATTCACAGAAATTGCAACAGTTTGATGATTAATGATTTGTTTGCTTCGAACACGCGATGGAATAGAACAACTGTAACAGTTTAAGTTTCATTTTCTTTTTTATTTTTCATTTGCAAAGAGCATAATATGATACTACACAGAATGGGGCCTCTTGGTGGTTTTTAAATTTTTTTTTGTGTAATTCTATTAATTTCATTATAAGTGAAATTCATTAATAACTTTTATGGTCGTGATGTCCTCGATAAGTCAAATCGAATGAAAATTGCTACATATAAAAATAAACTTGATCGGAAAATTGCTACATTTAAAAATAAACTTGATCGGAAAATGGATCACTAGCTCCTTTAGTTCGCCAAATTTACGCTTTCACACAGACTGATAGTCAAACGCAACTGAAAGGCGGAGGGCATAGGTCTCCCAGTTTATACGTGTTATATCAAATCATTTGATTCGAATCAGTTTGGCTGCCGATTTTACAATCAAATTCATATCTCATTTACCATTTTTCATGCTGTCAACAACACTCACGACACTCAAGACGCTCGCGACACACACACCCCACATGGCCTAAAGGTGGGTGCCACAATAAAAAGACAAACATATTGACAGCTCAATGCCATTTACTGTAATGTTTAAATAAAAATTTGCATTCATTTAGTAGTAAAATGACAGAAGGAAGAGGTTTCTCCCCCTGTTCTCCTCACATTCTTTACTCTCCACCCTATAAACTGCTGAGATTGACACACATCATCAGCGGAATGTCAAAAAGCAACGAGCGTAGCACATTTCAACATATGTTTCTACTAAAACCTTAGTTAAATTTAAAAAAATTGCAAATTTTGCAACATCAATTTAGAGAGTGCCAAATATACATAAGTCTACTGATGACATGGGCGGATTTTCCACGTTTTCATATTCCTTCAACTGCCAACAGGCCCATCAGACACAGCGCACTGCCACGCCTCTGTCTCCCGCCTTTTGCCTTTAAAATTAATGACGTTTTCCTTTGCAAAATAGTTATTTGGCATTGTGAAAGTCGCGAAGTGCTTGGGAATCGACGCACATGTGCTATTCTGACTTTTCACAATATCCGTTTGCAAATTCTTAAATCTTGCATAAAAAAAAGTTTACTTTCTCTAGCTATTTCCTTACTTTGATCAACACCTTTTTGGCATTGACGCGTAAATTGACATTGCTTTGCTTTTGCCTTCAAGCTTGTCACATATTGCTGTTTCTTATACTGCTTGGTAAAACTCTGGGGCGTCCTTTACAAATAGCAAGTCTAATATTCTGTGCCATAAAAAGAGTTTATATTAATGATTTTGTTAAAAAAAGTGTTTTTAAATAAACAGCTTAACAGCTGTCAAAATTTAAAAAATATAATTGAAAAAAAAAAGAAAATTTTTTATAAAGAGTTGTTCACAAACCAAAGGCGATTTAACTGGTGGTCCACCTGGCTTAACAATATTTAATCAAGGAGTCAGCGAAAGATCCATAGAGACCGAAAAATAAACAAATAATATGGCATCGGATTCTCAACAAGTAATTGGGGTAACTCTACTGCTCGTTGCTTAATCAAAAAATCAAACAATTGACATTCCATATGGTCTAATTTTTTACGCTACCATTAAGCAAATTATTATTATTGGCAATGTATAATGTGGGTATTTCTCAATGAGGGAGTAGAAGAAGAAAAATAGCACAATAATAACTCGCAACTACGCTGTAGTTGTGGGTAGTCGTGCCGTATATACCTTGTTTTGAATTATAGATTATGCTACAACATAACCTCATTTTTTGCAAGATCTAGGTGTTGATGCAGGCGGACAGACAGACAGACGGACATGGCTCTATCAAATTAACTCGTCATCCTGATCAAGAATATATATAAACTAATTGTGGATTCTGCCATGCGTCCTTCTGCCAACTTAATAGACCCCTTTGTACTTTTTCAAAGTACAAAATTGATCATGTTTTTTATTGGAGAAACCATTCGAGATTTTTTATTCAAAACATCTTTAAGCTATTCAGATTACAACTCAATATTTCATTTTAAGTTGACGTATAAATACCAAACAATATTATAAAGAATACACCCATTTGCCTCTAAGTATACGGTATATAAAAAACCGGAGCTCAGAGCAAACAAACGAAAAATGACAGGAAGGCAACTAAAATTCGAGTGCTCAGTATTCCCGCAGGGCCTTGGAGCATATCGATAAACCAAACAACAAACAACACGACGCATACAAAGGCTAACAAGCTGACAGACCGAGAAACGGACAAGGGACAGTCAGAGTAACTGCCTGTTTGATTGGGAAACTGAAATTCTAGACTAAAAACGCATATTTCCAGGAGACTGTACAAAAAGTTGGCTGCATTTGACACTTATCAACGAAAACAAAAAGAAAAGTGGAATATAATTGCGTCAAATTCTGTGTAAAATGTGAGTGAGAAAATCAGAATTTAATGCAGAGCACACACAAAGATTTGCACTATAAGAATTTCCGCATAATTAAGTGTACTCAAAAGACGACGTCCGCTCGAGTACAGGACACAGGACAAAAGGCAAAGCAGACAAGGCATTTACATACAACAGTGGGTAAACAATGCAATCTGTGGTGAAAATTAATGTGTGCCTCACTCAAGGAGCAATAAATTACTTCCAATGAAATGCGCATAGAAAACTTTAGGAAAAACAAGGAAAAGCGACAATTTAAAGATTAAATTTATTAAGTCCCTTGATTTTTTTATAAAACCAAAATTTATTTTTAACATGAAAGTGTATATACGTTTCGGCTTTCTTAACTTTTTCCATTCATTTCTATTGTTCTCCATACGATGCTGCAATTATGAACACCTCAATCTCAGAGTGGACCTTTGATTTTTACTAATTGCAAATGTGACAACGACACAGAAATAAAAATAAAATATAAGTATAAATAAAAGAAAAGCTGGTATATCCAAGCGTACTATGTGCTTAATTTGCGCTTTTAATCACCACACAAAAAATTTACTTCTTGCTTTGTTCATCACACTTTAACGCCAGTTCTCATTGCTTTTCCTTTTTTGGTAGTCCTCTGAAATCAGACCAAACTAATTTCCCGTTAATGAGGGTCGCCCATTGCTCGGGTCTCCCCATTGCCCAACTTCCCGCTCCGTCTCTCTATTATTAAGACTTCGCACTCACACATGCGTCTCATTAATAATTTTTTTTTTTGTAGAGATTAATTTGTGCCTGGGCAGAAACTGACGTGCGCCTGTCAGATGAGAATACGTTTGGTCGCATTTTCTTTTGTCTGGTTGTAATCGGCAAAACTTTGAATGGCAAACTGGGAAATATGCCACGAAGCGGTAAATTGTTATTAATTGAAAGTAAAAAGTGCGTGGTGCAAGTTTTAATTGGATTTTTTCACCAATCAAGCAACAAAGTATATCTGGATATTAAATAGTAATAATTTAAAAAGTGCGGACAGATTTGTACAATATAAACAATATTTTCAATTGAATTTAAAAAAAAAAAAAACAGTAAGGACGGAGCTACAGTCAGACGTAATCGACTGTAGAAGACCCTGTACTTTGGTATTTCTTCGCTGTTTCTTATCCGATCGTAATTTAATTCACAGCATCGATGGAGATTGTCGTAGACTACGTAAATGCCTTATACTAAATCTTTAGCTTTAAAACTGATCCTTTTTAACTGCAAACTGTTGCTAAATTGGTTTTTCGGTTAGCGGAGGAATGAGAGGAGTTATTGGAAAACCTAAACAAACTTGATCTGATTGCTCCATAGGAGAACCTAAATACCAAAAAATTGTAGTTATAGCTCTTATAGTCTGCAAGATCTGGGTGGCTGAACTGTAAGCCCCATCTTCGTTGTTTCTTTTCCGTTGTCAATGTAATTCACAGCATTGACGGATTATGCCACAGGCTGCGTACATGCCAAATTCCAAGTCTGTAGCTTTTAAACTGTGGCTGTAGTGGCACTTACATACATTTATAAGAAAATTGTCTGTATACAACATCGACGGATAATTTTGTAGGCTACGTACATTCCAAATTGCAAGTCTGTAGCTTTATTATTGTGGCCGCAGTGACACATATACGCATATTGAAAAAGATTGTCTCTTGCATATCTTCGCTATTTATAATTCAAATCATATATAATCATATAGTATCGGTGAGGAATACCATAGACTACGTACATGCCAAATTGCAAGTCAGTAGCGCTATTATTGTGGCTGCTTATCGTTTTCGAGATATTTGAAATAGGTGTAGATTTTTGATGATTCGCGGATGAAGGAGGCGAGATATCAAAAATCTGAAACAAACTCGTACTGCGTACGATAATAGACAACCTGCATTCCAAAAAATGGTGTCTCTATCTCCTTTAGTTGCTTCGATCTAGGTGTTCATAAGGACAGACGGACTGACCGACAGACACACAGACGGCCAGACGGACATGGCTATATCAACTCAGCTCGTCGTCCTGAGTCAGAATATATATGTATACTTTGTAAGGTCTACCACGCTTCCTTCTGTCTGTTACACACAGCTGTCATTTGCACTAAATTAATAGACATTTTTACTTTTTTAAAGTACAAGGTCTAAAACTGTAAAAATTGAGTGAAGATCAGGGTGGCAACGCAGATAGAAATGAATATAAGTAGCTGTCTGGCAACGCTAGCGGCTTGGAGCAGTATGGTAACATGAGAAATCATACGGTAAAGATTGACAGTTGTCGCTCACTAGTCAAGTCGTCGAGTCGTAGTTGAGTTTGTTTGACCCGTATATTCATGTGTACATACTCATTAACAACAAAAAACATATCTCTATTGATACAATTTAAAGAAATGTTTGATATTTATAATATCTATCAACTTATAAAAACAGAATTTATGAAGGTATTAAAAAGTATAGTTTATCGGCAAATAGATAATTTCGTACAGTTGTTTCATAAAGCATGTTCTTAGGGTTGTTGAATAGTAAGAGCGTAGTTCTCACAGTTTGCGTAAGCTTCCACCAATGGTGCGCCGTTTGGCACAAGTATAAGAGCTCCCTTGGCAATAGGCTGAACCCTTTTGCCCTTCTCTTTAGACTATGGTATATTTGCTGGTCATTTTAGGTATAAACGCGTTAAAATATCAAAACACTTGAGTAAACAAATCTCCCAAGGGTTTCAGACTCATGTGTGTGAATGTAATTTGCTTTGATTTACTTATACGACTCACGACCGCAGAAGTTATCATTAAATTGTTAGTTTGTCATATAGGAAAGTAGATTCCATCAACGTATGTTTGGACTACTAGAATGGATATAGATCTTTTTTTCTCTTGGCTCTAAATTTTTGCAACAAAATTAAGATTAGCATCCGACCTAATTACATTGGTTGGGCTTAAGCCCAACTCGCCTGGGAAATTGCCAGCTTGACTGACAACATAAGTTAAGAAAAAATGTTAAATCCGCGCATCCTTGCGACAGCCTTTTTAATGTCCTGCGCTCAAAGCAAATGATTGTAAAACTGTGAGAATCCCCGGCACATGGCTTGAATTATTGACAGCTTACAGAGTGCCAGTCAGTCAATCATTATGTACTGATTAGAGCACCTCACATCAGATGCCTTATCCCCCATTTGAATAACAATAAAGATCAGCTTCTTGCATAAAATTCTAATTTATGCATTGATTTCCCCTGCTTACGCAATAATCATTTTTAAATAACGAAAAAAAAACATGCACAAGTAATTTAACAACTTCCTGCTGGCCGCCCGTTGCGCTCAAATTATGAATAGGACAAATTGTAAAGTTTCATAAAGCCCCCTCGCCAAATCCCAACGAATCATCCTACTTGGCAGATACTGTTTTTTTTTCAGCAACACCAACACTTGAAAATATGTTGAAAATTTGTAATATGCGTCGCAAGTATCTGAATAGATACAACGCGTAAATACAAAGTATGTGACAGATGGCAGTGGAGGCGGAAAATTATGTTTGAGAGGGATTTTAAACGGCAAAACGAGCTTGTTATAAAGAAATATTTTCAATATACATACATATGCTATATTGGGCAGTTTCTCTTAACTTAAAAATTATAGACTTGTTTAAATGGCCCCCTCACGGCGCCTCTGTATGGTATGCTCATACATCTTTTTATATGAGGCATCCCGTCAGGCAACCCCAAGGCGGTTTTGCTCTTTAGAAATCGTTTACAATCCATTGAGAAGCCGCCGATGTATCAATAATATTTGCCTTGACTGGCGAGAGTTCAAAAGGTGGTGAAAGTTATTTCAAATGCAATTTGGAGTTGAAGAGTAGCTGGGGCTTAATTTAAAAAATAATGTTTGACTTAATTTCTTTTATGGCTCAATATAACCATTATCCACACTACTTGAGAACATTGTGTTTCAGCCACATAATCAGCAAATTTAAATTCAATTCGCAGCGATTTTAAAGTGTATCTGTTGCAGGGGCGTTACGAGTGTCCGTCGCATACAATATAAGAAATTTATAGACTTTTTTTTTGGAAGGTCTTGTAATTGTTACTCGAGCGTAACGATCGTAATTTCTTAACTGCATAAAGTATCATATTAAATCCTAAAGACGGTATAGTATAAAATATCTTATTAAAGCTTTAATACGACTACAACTGTTTATTTTGCCATTGTTTTGGCTTTTCTGTAAGTATTATAAATCCAACACAGAGAATACAGAGAATAAACCTGAAAGCTTATTTATTTTATTTATTAACTTTAATGTTTATTAACTGATTTAAAAAAATTGGGAAATCACATATTCACTCAAATTACTGAATAATATTTTCCATATATATATATTGGTTATCATTTGGTTATAATTTTTTCTATTCAATTTTCCATGTTAAATTAAGATAATATCCGCCAGTTGGCATTTGAAGTTAAATCGCGCTTGGTCGCAAGTATCGCATGTCCACTATAATGGGTCCTTGTAGATATCAGTTAATGTGGGATTTTATAAAAAAATATTTTAATTCATACCTACCACATAAGGACATTAAGACATTAAGTTGGAAAAGCTTTTAAAGACATTGAAAATAACTTTCGCATTAAGTAAGAAAACGGCGTAGAAATTGAATATTGTTTTAATTCTTCGTACTGCTTTAAGGCGGCAAGTATCAACTAATAGCTGCGTTTTATTTAATGATTCACAATAGCATTCGTAAGTTTCATGGTGATGGCATGTTAGTACATTTCGGATTGCATCGTAAATTTGTGTTTCGTCAACTATCAGTATAGCCTTCAGTATTCAGCTTAACTTCCTCATGACTGTGGGTGCGAACTAAGGTAATTTTTAAAGGTACTATATTATAATATTTATTTATTTATTTATAAAATTATGCTTAACAAAAATATACAAACATAATAATAATATATTATAATATATATCTAAATTATACTCATATTATGCGCTTGTTTGTTAACCGATTATCCATTGTAATAAACCTATTTATTTTATGACGGCTTCTCTTAATAATTCTGTTTAATTGATTTTTTAATGATCTAATTTTCTAATATACTGCAATTTCTGAAAAAACATCTCAGGTTACGGAACTGACCTGGCCGAAACGCCCGTATATTTTCATCATTGTATATTATTAGGACTTGGTAAAAGTCATCCCCCGTAAAATATATTTTAATAAGGTGTAAAATCAAAGTTTTGAAATAGTGAAAACACTGATATAAATATATTTATATTTTTGCATTTATTAAAAAATAATATCTTTTGTGAAAATGCCCATATATAATATTACAATCATGTGCGAAGACATACATACCTGCACATAACATGAAACAAAAGTACTGCTACCATCTGGAAAATTCACGTTATGCGGTATTCGAGTATGTAAGTACAGATAATGCAAATGATAAAATATACGGCATGTTCAAGATTTTCTTTCATCATATTCATTTTTCTTTCGCATTTTCCTTTGCCATTGAAAGCAATTGAAGCCGAACTGTCTGAAATCATGTTCCACATGACAAACAGTACTCATGTGCTGGTCCAACATCATCTAGCTCGTATACTCTACTACACAAGAGTTACGATTTGTTCCCCTTGGTTCTAAAAGGCAGCCAGCCCTTTTAATGAAATGTCGAGCAGTTGCCACAGCATCAGTGCCTGCAAAAATTCAGCAAACTTTAAAGCAAACAACAGACAGACGCCACAGACATTCGCTTGTAGCCCCTTAGGCCTTGAAAGGATGCGTTTGACAAAATGACATTCAGGCGGGGACAGGCTTTGACCCTTCCCCTTTACAACTCTCCCATGCCATTGATTGCCCGGACTGGTGTTTGGTGGCGGTCGGCTGCGTGCTTTACGGTTTATTGATTTCATTTCACATGTGCAATTCCCCTTTATACTCTTCTGCCCTTCATTCAAGGCTAATTTGCAAATAATATGCATGTCTGTGTATTTTTCTTTTTTTGCAAGCGTTGCCAACATGTAAATTTGCCAAAAAAGGGTAACTTCTTCCCCAATGGAACCCCTTTCTTACTCCCACTGCTTAAATTCGTGGTGCCTTTTCAAAATCGCGTACACTGTTTGTTCGCTTGGCGGTTTTTCTTTCAAATATTTGAAATTAGATTTTAAAATCCTTTTAGGTTGTGCCATTCTACACGAACAGAGAGTATTATACAATTTCTAATACATTTTGTAACATTTTGAATATGACTTTCGTAATGGGAAACTAGGTTGCAAACTAGGATGAAACTGAACAATATATTATCAAAATAAAACATTTTATGAAAGCTGATTTCTGACACCATACCTTTGGTTTGGTCATCTACTCAATAAAATTTTTAGTTTTTAGTTTTATTTTTTTTTTTTTTTGCCATAGAGAATCTAACAATTGGCACAACTCTGGTTTCTATTTGCTATTACCTTGTATTGTATTTCTCTTCACTATTTACTTTTGCAAATTAAGGTCACAAAATTTCGCTATTTGGCAATTGTTTGCTCATTGGTCCAACCTTTTGAAGATTATACTCTTTCAGCTCTTAGCTTTCAGCTCACGTGTACCACTTGAGTCGCAGTGCAAATATTTAAGAAATTGACAGAAGTCTTTTGATTTTTCAAGCGTTTGTAAGTGGTAGTATCTGCCACAAACAGAGGCAACTTGACTGAAGCGACAGTTGTAAAAATGTTTTCATTATGCAAAAGCCTGCGACTGATAAGAGCAACAGCAGGTAGGCAGGGGAGAGATGGACCACAATTGATTATGATTATGATTGAGCGGCGCGGAAAAGTCAATATAACAATAACATAATGCTGACAAAAGATACGGATACAGATACAACCGGTAACAATACGTACCAAGGGGGATGTCCAACCATAAAGCACACAATTCCAGAGCGGAAAGCACACCACTTAAAATTAATGGAATTGTATTGCATACACACATACACACTTAAGGCATAACAAATAAAATTTAAATAAAAATCATGCAAGACTTAAGAGTACTCCCTCATCCTGGTCTCATTGCTTTAGCTACTACTGCTCCAGCTCCCGGCTTAGCTTCAATTTCAGCTTTCTGTCGAAGCGTGAAATATTACGTCATTATCAAAGCAAGGCAATAAATTTCTCTGGACGCGTGTTAGTCAAATTTCAATACAATAAAAAACTGAATTTACAATTAGCTATCACTTGGCGTTCTACTGTTGTCATGGTGTGGCGACGCAGTGGCGTCAACTCTCAAGGGGGTTAATAACTGTAAATCCCTCTGAAACATATTCAATACTCTAAAATTTTATTATTTGAACCAGGCATAATTAACAATTTTAAAGGGATTCTTGAAAAAGTTTCTCATTTAAATAAGTGATTTACTTAAGCACATTTTGGTAATATGCCCCGCAAAAATATCATTTACCTACGCCTCTAGTATCGTGTGCCAATGATAAAGTGAATGTTGCAATGTCCTGTCGGGTTTCACTTTTCCGTTTTTTTCCCATTCACAGGCCACTGACGAGTGCCACTCAAAGAACTGAGACCACCGCGGCGTTATTATCTTGGATTTGACATGCGTTGCGCCTGGCATCTAATTACAGTGACAGGAACCGCCACAATACGCCGTCGAAGATATTCAAATGCGGCTGGAACACGGTGTGAAACTGTGAGTGACACTCGCTGTCCGTTGCCCTGGTGGCCCTGTGTGGTGGGCAGTGGCCCAATAATATTGGCCCTGGCAACAGTTTCCTGCGCCACTTGGCGACTACTTGGCTGTGGAGCGGAGTGTTACAAGTCATTAAGCTGCTGTAATTGCAAAGAGTCTAGAGTTTGACTTATCTGCCCAATAACCATAAATATATGGCAAGGGTGAACTCCCTGTTGTTTTTATTGCTTTTGTGACTTTCACTTGACACCAGCGAAAGTCTTTTTTGGACACTCCAATCATATATGAAATAAGTATAACCCTCATAATTCCCATACTGCTCCAGCTCATATCCGACTTTCATAAAGGAAATGACATCTTTCTATGGCACATATAGTAGATTTTTGCTCTTTCTCTTTGGGTTAACGTTGCACATTTCCGCTTTTGGTTTTTCCCGTTGACTGCCTTGTGGCATAAGTCGATTATATGCGGAAATGAAAACCCATAAAAATCCTTTCCTACGGTGATTAGTTAACATATACTTGGTGCTCAGTGCAAATTCCTAGAAGACTTTTTCGAATTGCTAGCGAAGGGAAGCAATTATTTATGTGAAATATTATTTATTGTTTACTATTGTCGTTCTTTTACATACATATTTACTAAACTTGGGACCCAAAATTGTTGAATCGTGTGGTTAAGGTCCATTAATTCTGTGAGTGCTTGGGCCATTTCTAAGAGATATGCATATTTAAAGAGGGTTATAATGGATTTTATTGGCATTGCTTAACAGCAATATTAAAAAAACCTCTTTAAACTCAAAGTACAATTTGACAAATACAGTAGCAATATTGTTAACTTTCCAGTTGGTAATTAACCCATATTTACCAGTATGCATTTTATGTTGAAATAAAATGCCTTTACAATTAACGCATTTTAAAGTATCTTTGTTGATCACATTTGCCTTACCGAAAATATCGCGGGCTTTGCCCGCGAGACATGACAGTCCAGCAAGCCCGACTGTCTTATACCCTGTACCATAGCCCACTCTCCCGTACTAATTATGTGTATGGTTTGCTGCTATATATATATACTACATACAAAAGGCCGAGTTGTGGTAATAAGATAGCGATGATATTACTGTCTTTCCCCAATTCAAATGTATATGTTGTTAAATACAATATTATTTATTTCAATTCCGAAGTTTAACTGTGTAACAACGTAAGAAATAAACGTGGTATATCGGGATATTATTATATTATTATTATTATTATGATTAAGGGACCAATTTAATTGAAATTTGTAGAATTGGTATTCATTAATTTACTTTTCAGTTCGTAGAAGACTGAATTTGGGTTTTGCTAGGTTTTTCCCAATCCCTGCAGCAAATGCTAGGCCTATTTTATTTGATTTTATTTTATTTTTATTTTCAGATTTACATTTGCTAATTATACATTTATATTGTATTCATTTTAAAATTACTTTGTCGACTGCAATTAGTTGACATTAAATAAATAAATAAATAAAGCGTCACTAATTTGTTCATATTTGACAAAGTTCCATTCTTGCATTCCAACCATAACCAACTTTTGTTTAGGTAAACTTTTGTTTAAGTATTTAAGAACGAAAATTCAATGTGAGCCGATAATGTGATAATAAAACGAAACGATAATTAGAAATAGTTACTTTTATATTTTTATGTTGAATTGAATGGTTAATTCATTGAAGTTCACGCAATAAAGAACTGTGCTTTAAGATAGTTTCAAAAGACAGTTTACTCTACATACATTTTCATGTGATATGTGATGTCACCTTTAGTTTGCAAGTTGTGTTGGTTTGTTTATTACTAGAAATTAGCATAGAAAGCGCATAAAATCATAAACAGGCGACATAAATAAGCACATTAAAAACTCAGCCACAATACATTAAAATAGTGAAAATGTGCAAATTAGACGCGCCCATGGTGCAGGATATGCGAATTTTATGGCTGCGGATATTTGTAGAGAATGTAAAATTGTGCCAGATAGCCTGTAACAGCTATTCAGCCAATATACCATGCGTTTGGCTGATTTATGTGCGCATATCTGTGATAAATGCTTGGGATTTTGAGGATTTTACACAAATTACAATAGAGAGCGAATTTTGAAACTCGAGTGACACTCAGAATGAGACTGGAGATACAGTGTTTCGTCTTGTCACATATGCGCATAATTTTCGTAAGTAAAAAATCGTAATTTGATTTATTTACGAGGCTTAACAGCAGTACGTGCTTGGATACTGCAAAATAGATGTAACACATATAGTAGCAAGTATTCGAGTGTTTGGTTTGGTTTCTGTTTTTGCAAACCAAAATTGATTTAGTTTAACTTTGCATTTTGAATTGGGGGTTGCAGGGGATTTTTTCTAAATGAAACTGCTATTAGACGCTGATACCTATAGAGCCTATGAGGGTTGACACGAAGTCTGTTTTTTTCTTACCCTACCTAGATATTGATGTCAATTGTTGACCTGGCGTTCATTTTAGCTCTTTTGTTTTGTTGTCGCAGCCAATTTATTTTCAATATACCCAATCTATAGACTCATTTTTTCGGGCAGCTAAGCAGCCATAATTCCCATAGCTAGAAATGACAAACACTCGACATACACACGCGGCCTGCACGCAATTTTAAATGGATTTATTGATACGCCTGGCTGCCACAACAACAGCCAACAAACAGGGAAACGGATCAGTGCCTGAAGTTTACATGTTTGCAAACATTGGCAAAAATAAATGCCCAGCATAAATATCAATTGTCACCCGAGAGAAATGAAATCACCAACACAAAAGTGTCGACTGTCAGACTACTGTGCCCTCAATTCTCTGTACTCTTGCCCTGGGAAGTAAAAACTACGTTGAGTTGATTACACGCATCATTTGCGAATTTTGATTTTAATGATTTAAGTGCCAGAGTTGCCATGTTACGGTAACTCAATTTTGATTAGTTGACATCATGATGCACACGCGTCCCTCTGTAGATGGCAGACCTCTTGCTTCAGCGTGTACTATTGATTGATTCCACGCATTTGTCATAGCTTCTGAACTGGCCGCATACAAATGCTAAATTTTGAGGCTGCAGCTACGTTTTTTCAACCCAGTATATTAAATTAAATCTAATTAAATTAAATTTGTTGCATTTTCAGTTATGGAAATTGCTTGGCAATTGCTGTGATTTTAATACTAAAAATTTTGTATTTTTACGTCATTTAAAAATGCATTAACAATATCATTTGAACATATAAAAAAACACATACTCAATATTAATAGTCGAATAATTAAAATAAGATAATAAAAGATACTACTTAGAATATTATATAATTGAATATATACTGAATCTTAAATAATTTAAGTTTGACGTTGTTGAATAACAAAATAATTTTACCACAACACGTTTGTGACAAGTTTATTTACTCTATTGTATTGTTTTTCCTTTATTTTGAATAAGGTACAATAATACGAATATATAGTCACATTTGTCCATAGCAATTGTCTTCTTTGTTTATACTTATAATATTTATCCGCATAAAACCTGGCAAGGTTGCTGTACGATTTTTCGTCGAAAAATCATGCTACACTGGCCACCTTCTTTGCATTGAACCCGTTAGCAGCGTCGTTAAGCAAATGCTTTTTAATAATTTAAGCTAAAGTGCAAAGAACCAACTACGTAGATGTAGTTATACTTAGATATTTGTATTTACGATTACCCCTACGCGTACTGTCAATAACAATTTCGCAATGACATTTGCAGATAAAGTGACAACCCTTTTTGCTGGCCAGAACTCAACAGAAACTAAACCAGAAGACGAGGCAACAAATCGCAGCAAATTACATTCATAAAATTTTATCACCCAATATCGGAAATGGATTTCTTGTTGCCGCAGACTCGCCAGACTAATGGTCATACGAATGACACAAACAAAGCAGCAAAAAAACAAATTTAAAGCTAAAAGTTGTGGCAGCTGCAGACCAAGTCTAGTAGCTCTAACAATTGCTAGTAAAATAAAAAAAAAAAAATAGATACATATATATATACACATATATAAATATTAAAAGGAAAATAAAGGGTTGCCATTTGATATGATATGATATTTTGTAAGGTCATCAGCAGTCGTAATTTCATTATTATGAAGTGTCAAGTGCGTTGGCTGTTTCCATTATGGAAATGTCCGTACAAATGGGTACTTTGTGTGACCGTTTCGAGAGAAAATGGGGCAGTTTAGAGAGTTTAAGGTTAGGGGTTAGTTACAGTACGCGTTTGGAATATAAAGCTGTACTGAAGTCATTCGAAACGCTTCTAATTACATCGAATTATTTGGCTAATTTGTTGCAATATTTCGTTGCCCCGGACGATGATTCATTTTTGGACCAGTTGGTCCTTTCTCAGTGGTAGGAGAACCAGTCAATCATGCCAACTGTTGCCATCAGTCAAGTTCACAAAAATTTCAATCCGTTGCTCTTGTCGCCGTCAAGGCAACTCAAAGGGTGCCAGGCATTGAATTACATAATCGTCAAGTAGCAACGCACCCGAGGGCAACTCTATCAGTCGATTTTGGGGTTTCTCTTTGGTCAGCCAGGGGCAGTTTTTGGTGGACAGTTAAGGGATTACCAGTAACTGGAACAAACCACAAGAGCCACTACTCCTTGTGTAGCCACAAAACGGCTTTTAGTCTCTTGAGCTAGGCCCTGGGGGCAGGAACTACAGGATAAGTACTAGCAGGATTGGATAACCCTCTTATAAAAGAAGCAAGAGCTTGATTAATCAAATTGGGACAGTCAAATGTTCGAATATACGCCATCATGCGAATGAAGGTTAAGAAATACACTACGGAAAATATATTGAATTTATATGAAAATATTGAAAACAATAAATAAAAAATGAATTGTACATATTATCAGGTATGTTTTGTTTTTTATATTGGGTCGAATTTAATATTTTTGGATAGCCAATTATATTATAAGTAGCAAGGTTACAGAAGAATTTGTAATATTCTTTTAAGATATTTTAAGAATTAGTCGTTCAGTGTAAATTTCACATTTAATTGTTGAATTCAGTTAAATTAAGTGAGACAGGCGACACATTTGGAGGGTTTTCCGAACAAATTACAACTCTCAATCAAAGAAATTTAAGTAACAAGCAAAACACAAAGGAAATCTATCAGAAGCATAACTCTCCCCCACTTGAACATTTCACTGACCCCTCTAAAGACTTTTCACTCAGTCTTCCTGCTCTTCTTGGACAGGCAACAATAAATTATCAAAATATGTGACATAAATCAGAAGGGCACGCTTGATAGAAAAACTTTTCACTTTTCAATATTTGTACAGCAACTGGTAAGGGGCCATACAGTGAGTGTGAGGATTTGAAATGTTTGGCATATTGAAGTGGTCAAGCAGTGGCGCCTGGACATTCTTGAATCACCAGGATACGCTCACAAATTGTGGCATGTCAGTGGGCGTGAGTAGGGCTGGGCGAAAAGTTAATTGATTAACGACACGACAAACTGTATTTTTTGGCAGAAAGTGTGCCATGAAGTCCTAACAAAGAGAAGCGAAAGCAAAATTGTATGGGATAAGTGGAAAATGACAAAGGAAAAACCAATTGTCGTAACAGTTTTGATTTGCGTTGTGTATAGAGTTTAGTTCTGCTGATTTGTGACCATTGTCCAGCTTAAATGATGCCATACCAAAGAAAAAGTAAAATATATATTTTATGGCACGCATGCTACACGTCTGACGGGCATTGTTGAATTGATTGGAATTTTATGAGTATTTACCTGCTGTGTGTGGCTTCTTATGCTGCTTCTTGCCCCTTCTTTTCCCGTCTTACACTGACTGCCCTTTAACGCTTACTCTTTCCACTCCCTCTTTAGTTATATTTATGCGTTTAATAAGCAACATGACATGCTGAAAATGTCAGCCAGTTGGCTGTCATTCAAATTGTTACAAGTGCCAGCCGCAGGACATCAGGCTCGGATCAGTAAGAGGGGCACCCCTTGGATGAGCAGTGTGCGCGCAGGATGTGCTTGATTACTTGACATTTTGCATGGTACGTCAAGAAAACTAAGTGCAGATCCTGCCGTATTAATGAACGAAATAAATTTAATTTTGCCAATTAATGCACTAGCCAACGAGTCGATGTGGGAGTGTAAGAGCCAACTGTCAGCAAGTTTCATCCGCCCCCGCAATCTGTAAGTTTATGTTTATCATTATTGACTCATGAGTCCGACTTTCATTTTCACTTGTACGGCAGGATATGGGCGTGTCCTGGGCTTAGTTTGCCTGCCATTTCGTAATCAAATATCACAGTGGCTACACTGTAAAAAATTTTTTTTTTGAAATTTGACTTAGCGATGCAAACGCAAATTATTTAAAAGTCTTAAGAAACACCCTCAATACTATCTATAAAGCAACTGTAAAATTAAAAAATTGTAAGGGATCATCTCTTAATTCTACCTAGATAAAATACTAAAGTTTTTTTAAAGTAGAGAGTCTAAAAACTAAAAATATTTTTTTTATTTTTAAGTAAACTCATCAGTAAGAAAATAATTACACAAATTAATTTTAAAGTTGTTGGCATTTTTAACATACTTGTAGTATAATTTTTTACCATTTGTAAATAATTTTTGAAATTTCTAAATTTAAAATTATTTTTATAGATTTATTTTTTTCCGTGTTTATCTTTACTGAGCAAAATGCTCGCCAAATTGCAAGAAAACGGCCAGCAAACAGGGGACGCCCCATCTTGGACTCTATTGATGTGCTGCCTCTTGAGAGGGGTATCTAAGGGTGCAAAAGTGATGAAAGTGATGAGCGAGTGCTTAGTCATCGCATTAAGGCGTCATTGTTTCTGCCTCGAGGCTGGCTTATTGGATTTTTTTCAAGAACTGCTTTAACGCTATGATCTGGACATTAAGGACAGCTGCTTATGATACACTAGGTTCACACCTGAACTCAACACACAACTTCAAAGGCTAACACTTAAAATTGTGGCAATTGGTCTTAAAAGCAACCAATAGGTACTAGCCACAAGAAAAGTCAAAGTCAAGCTAATATCTTGATTAGAGATAAAGCTACGCATGCAGGAGTATAACGTGACTTAATTAAATATTGAACGCACTGTCCTTACTTTGAAAGAACAATAAAGAAGCAAAAGCCTCAGCAAGTCAGCGAGTCGCGTGCGTCGTGGTTTTGCCCCGTTTTGCTTCCTGCTTTCCATATTGTGTATAAAAAAAGGATAATGCATGAATGTCCTGACTAACAAATCGCATGTATCGATTACACTTCACTGCTTGACCGACTGAGCAAGCGGGTGAGGGTGACTCTGCCTCCAACTACTGTTCCAGCTCCGGCTCTGCCTCTACCTCGGGCGATTAGTTCAGTCAGCCGCGACCGTGTCTATGTGCATGTCCTATACGCTTGCCTTTATGTTTTGTTTGTGTCCACATATCCTGCCCAGGCATTGAGTCCATCAATGGCACATCAGTAAACTGTCCGAGCACAACAATGAAACCATTCAATCAGCGCGCATAAAAATATAAAGAGATTTTAATTTTTTGATTATGTCGTGCGTGTGTGTTCTGCCTCCCAAGAGGGAAGAATTTCTGCGTCTTTTGTTCAATCGTTAATCAATGAAGTTCGTGCATTACGTACTTTGTCCCCTCATGGAACTAACTCTCCATCAGAGACGACCCCTGGTCAGCTCAAGGACCCCAGCTCATTTGTGCGTTTAACATAATAAAAAATCAACAAGCTGAGCAGAAAAAACTCGGGAAAAAGCAGCTACTTTATTAAATGTTCATGTCAAAACTAAGTAGGCTTAATGCGTCGTAATTTCCTAATTTAAGTTAGTTTCGATAATTACAGTTGATCAGGCGATTGCTTAGCACTCCTGAGCTATTCTCACTCCACATCTGCCCTCGTAGACTCCTTGGGCTTTCGCTCAATTAAACAATGCAATGTAATTTAAAGTATTCCCTTTATTTCCCTATAACAAAAGAAAAATCATACGCTATTAATTCCACACTCGCGGAATGTTTCATTACAAGCACCAAGAGAATGTGAGTCCTTTGTATTTGAGCTCATGTGTGCTTGAACTGGAGAGATGGATGCTGTTCTTTCTGTATTCTCCGCTTTCTGCTTTACTTTTAATTTCCTTGTCTTGCCTTATTACGTTCATTCATATGCAAATCGCTGGACTGTATCACAAAGATCTCAGTGGATTGAGGGAAAAGCCAACGTGGAAAATCAAGAAAGTATGCACGGAGAGAATTTCTGGTAAACAATTTTAATTAAATGCTCTGTATTTTTTAAATGTATACAAATTATAGTCCATTTAAAGGTATAGTTATGGAAGATAATTTTACTCATAGCTTTACTTCGCAGCATTTAAAATTTTCCTTCATTCAAAAATAACCTAAATTTGCTTCTATTAATACAGTAAAATCCCATAAATTTTGTTCAGTGTATTCAGCTTAGGCGAATACGAAACTCTTCAGGTTTTTGACTGAGGCGATTAAAAATAGCAACTGCCTCCATCATTCAAGAAGAAGGGCATATATTTAGCATATGAACTGTGTAAGCTCTATATCGTATGCTCTATACCCATACCCTATACAAGTTCTATACCATAGATTCCTTCATAGCAATTGAAAGCACAGGGTTTTCACCTCATATAACCCACAGCAAAACGCGTTTCGTTGCTGGTTGGTGGTGGTATTTCTGTCTTTTAACTACCCGCGGAATGGACCGTCGAATGCTTTATGGGGTTGTTGTTATTGTGCTCAATTTGGGACTGTACTTTGTATTTGATATTTTGTTGTATTACAATTCCGTTTAAGCATGCCATATCAAATGTAAATGAATCGTTTTTCACGCGTTTTCCATTTTTGGGACAACATGTGGTGTGTGGCGGCGTTTTCATATACCGTTTACATAGTTTTCGATAGATTTAGGGTTACATTCCATTTGGATTATAATTTACATGTTATACTATAAAATTGTATCACTTGGTCGAAAACTTCAATTGGTAAATGTTTCATGGAAAAAGGGGACATGTATTTCGTACATTTTCAATTTCCGCTGCGATTTTCCCTTGTATTATTATTGTTTTGCCGTCGTTCTTTGTTTGTCAAAACAATTAATGTTATTTGCATAGTTTGGTGGGTTGTGCCTTGGCCAGAGGCACATAAAAGCAACTGTTGGCTGTTGGACCACCAGGCACATACATGAGGCTCTATTACTATGCAAAATGTTGGACAGGACGAGCGGATGGAATTAGAAATATGCTGCAGATTGGGTAAATTTGCTTTTAAAAATAAAGCTTTTGTTTTAAATAATATTTACATGTTATGAGTTTTTGATGAAATTTAAGAGTTGTTAATAAATATTTGGATAATTGACCGCTAATTCTTGGGGCCATTACTTACTTAATGTAAACAGATGATTTTTCTAATTACTGCTGTAAATTAAAATTTACGATTAAATTGTGTTCCGTATCTATTTGCTTTACCTATTTTAAATGTGCGTTCAAACGGTATGCTGCAGACATGCATTGCTGCTATTCAGGTTCATATACCTCATTTGCGAATTTTAGGGTTTATAGGGTATATAAAACGCTATTGTTGTTTGCGCCCTGGGCGAGGTTCATGCTATTGTCTGGTTTTTGGTTGCGCCATCAAATTGTATTTGACTTTGAAAATATTTTGGAAAATCCTGATAGCAGGGAGAAGAGCAAAACAGCAGTAGATGTGTGTGCGAGCGTGTGTGTGTGTAGGGTAGCCTGCTGTCACATTGACAACTTCAAGTGCTGCAGTTACTGTGTAGTTTGGCGCATTATCAAGCAGCACTTGAAGCAAAACTTCCTATTGCACAAGTGCCTCAAGTGCTCGCACTGCTAATGTGCGAAAAATGTCAACTATACATTTACGTAGCTTAATACACAGCTGGGAAATTTTTGGCAAAAAGACACATGTGTGGGCACATGCTTTAAGTGATATATTTAAATTACATGAATTTGACAACGTGTTGTACAGTTTTTCCTAGCTTCACTGGATTTTCCCGCCTGCTTTACCAGCCCACATATGGCCTTGTTTGTTTAGTCACACCCACCCTAGGGCAGACTCCCATTGTGTTTGCTCAGCAGTTCAACAATTTCAATTAGTGGGCAAACAAAATAATAAATATTCCAAAAAGCAAAATTGTTACAAAATGTTTATAATTAGTTTTTCATATGCAAATTATATACAAATTGAAATTAAATATTCTTTTTATAGCAATTTACAACGTTTGGCCCCAGACACTGACCCACTGCCACACAAAGCGTGAACTTCGAGCTATGACTCTGGCTGACATTTTACCTACAACCAAAAACATTTTATACCAATTGAAACCAAATTACATTGGTATAAGAAATGCATAGATTTGAAGATACCAAATTTCTTATTTATTTCTTACCAATTTCTTATAGGGTTTTACAGTACTGAAAAATAATTTGTAATTATTTTTACGTTAACACTATATTTTCATTTTGAGATTATTTGAATTATTTTTAGAAATTTTAGAAATTTTTAGAAATGAAATTAAGTTTTTAAGTAAAATTGTTTGTTGTTAAAAGTCATATGAAGGTCGCCATTATCGCCATAATTACAATTAAACTTATAAATTTTGCGTATTTTTTTTTAGCATTAAACGGTCCCTTTCAGAAACATTCAAATGAGATAAGCGGAAGTTGAGCGACGTTAGCTCCTTGCCCCGTCTTTACCTAAGTTCGTCCCTTCAATTCATTTTTTTTGACACTTCTCCTGCTTTTATTTTCATTAATTTCAACAGCTTGTTACTAATTTTAATAAATATTGAACAACTCAAGTGACAGCCGACCGAAGAGCGCAGTATGGTGTCTATAGGGTATCCAGCACCCCAACCCACCAACTGGTAATATGCAAATTTACTCGAACAATTTTCGCACAAAATTAAAGTCATAATTTTGCATCACGTGCGTGATTATTATCAAGGCATGAGTTGCTTTTCAATTTTGGTCATTATTATCCCATGTTGATTAAAAATCTAATGTCTATTGCTGTTTACATATTTACTGCAACATATTTTTGTTTATTTTGCGTTATTGCCACGTGTCACATGCCAACAACTGTGTACAGTTGAGCCTACAGGGATTCTAGATACCCTTACGTGGAGTGCAGCACTTCATCTTTATCAGGGTTTATGATTCCAAGCTTTATGATTTGTGTTTAACTTTATATGTAGAATATGCTTCAAAAGCGAATATGACAAATTGACCATTGAAGACAATCATTCCTTTAATTCTATCAAATATAATTAGATACTTTAAAAGCGTGAAATATATAATACAATTTATTCAAATTGATTAATAATTATTCATAATTGGGAAGAAAGTTTGTTTTAAAATAAATTACAGTATTTCTTAAAATTTCTTTATTTTAAACAGTACAACAAAATTCTTGATTTATTGTAATTGCATACTTTTAGGGTGTTTCATTTAATGTGTACAACTTTGGTTTATTTCAATTTTTTAAATTCATTTTATATGTACAACTTTCGACTGCGTATTTTTTAAATTCATTTTATATGTACAACTTTCGACTGCGTATTTTGCCGTCTAGGTGACTTCACATTTCTGCTACGTTTATATTTTCTTCGTTTAATTTGTCTGCTTTGCTGGTTCTTCTGCTTTTGCTGCTTCTCCTGATGTTTTTGACTTTCCGTCCTGGGGAAAAGTCTCACGTGGTGACCATTTATGGTGAGTGGGCGAGCTCCAAGTATAATGGCAGCAGGAAAATGCATAGATGAATCTTCCACAAAAGTATTACTTAGTGACTGTGACTGTACTTGACAATTTGAGCGCCAAACATAAAGACTCAATAAAATCAACACGCAATAAAAACGCAACATTATAAAAAGGGAAATAATGCCGAGAATGTAGTATAGAGACCAGAATTACTTTTGATGCGTCCACTCGGTTTAAATTGCGTACAGCGAATGATAATTCTGTTGTTTTAAAGCATTTTATGCAAAAGATAATTATGGCATTAATATAAATATACACAGTACTACATCCAAAAATACCCTGTAACAAAATTATATTTATCACAGAATAAATTAAAATTAACTTAATGTTGTTATATTATGCTAAAATATTTTTTCAAATAAAGTATAATGTTAAACAAGTAAATCTATTATAAAGTAATTAAATACTTAAGAGTTTAAACGGATAGTACTTAAGCGTCAACAAGATGCGTGTTATTTTTTTGCTACGCAAGTTCTATCTTCTTGCTCTAGCGCCTTCTTGTTTGGAGCCACTTGTTTACAGACTTGAACTATGTCTGTTTTATGCATTATCTTAAACTTTTTTTTATCTTATTCAATTCAATTCTTTTTCCTGCCCGCAGTTGTCACTACGTCAGTTTTTATATCCTCTTGCAATCCATTAGGTAATGAAACGGATTCAAAGTGTATTTTGCCATTTTTGTATTTTTCCTCTTCTATTTACTACTTTTTCGCATTCTAATTTCATTGAATTTATACAACAAATTAACCCAAATGTCACCCCCTCATCCCTTAAGGGTGTATTATGCTCGTAATGCAAAGCACTTCGATATCTAACTGTATCGCATCCTGTGACATTTAATGGTCATGTCAACGTGATGCTGACATTTTCGCATTTATTGATATGAGCTGAACGAAATTAACAAGTCGATAAACTTTTATCGCTTTGCATTTGGACTCAGCTGCGAAATAAATAGAAATGCAATTGCGACAAACATATTGAGGAGAAGTGGGAACAAATAATAATAAAGACTGAAGCAATTGTACCCATAGCATTTAGTGCCAACTGTTCTGCACCTGTGCTAAGGAAAGCTCTTTACTTGGCATATGGCTAATTTTGGGTTTCGAACTTTATAATTCCCTCAACTCGCTGTTTTTACATAACAAACTCTACAAAAAAGCCACAGCAGCTAAATGTTATATAACTCAATTGGGGAGGGTTCGCTCAGGACCATAAATTGATTAGACGACCTTTTGTCGTTCAGTATAACCAGAAAAAAATGGTTAAAAATTGGATTTATAATTGAATTGGAGTCGTGACACAATAAATATGGTCTACCTCCTTTATCTCTTATCAATTACCATCAATGGATTTGGAGTTTTTTTTTTTTTATTGTTGTTTACTTACACATTATCATGTATGTATATATGTATGTATATTCTCTGTCTGTATATTCATCTGCCTAAATTTATATTATTTATATTTATATTATATACGCCAAATTTTGAATTGAACTGATTTCAATTATCTTTAAATTTGTGAAAATTTGTCATAATATTTTTTTTATAATTTTTCTTACAATATCCTTTTGTTCCTACAATTTAAATAAACTTCAGTTTTATTACTTGGATTATTTCCCAGCACGGTCATTAAACATGACAAAAAGTACGTAAGTAAGAAGCATTGCTGTTTCGTTCCGTAAAACACTTTTGAATTTTGTTTTAAATATAACAGGGTATTCTACGTTCGGACGCCTTCGACTGTTCGGTTTCGTCTATTCCAAATTTTTTAATAAAAATAATAAATATTGCATTAAAATTCATATGTATACGAGAATATGTGTATAAAATACATAAACCTGTTTATTTTTCAATGTTAAAAATGTTTGCCAATTTGCAGACAGTCATATAACATATGTAGTTCAAGGTTAACTTAAAATAAATCGTCAGAGCTTTATAATGAGCTGGGTAAACAGGGCCCCCGATAACAACAGAGACTACACTAACAAGAGTAGGCCAGAGATAGAGTAATGAGCTGCAGGCGAGCTTTCAAAAACATTATCATGAATATTAAAAAGGCATAAACACTAACACATGCGTATACATAAATATATACACAAACATACATATGTATACTTACATCCACATAAACTTCCATACATCAAGTCGAGCCGAGTATCAAAGAGTCAAGTTCACTTTCACTACGCTGACGCATTGCTCATTAATAGCTTCATTATCGTTACGACTGTGATCATTAAGCACATCATTACGATGCTGATCATTCAGCGGTGGCCAATCCAATTTTGGTCAGTGGCATAGTACCTCAGTGAGTGACAGGAGGGAGGCGGCACAGTGGCTCTGGTTATAAGTTTACTGTGCATACAGTCTCGGATTTTCTGTCTCTCGGTCCCCTCTCTACCACTCTATTGATTTTTTGGCCAAGTTTCTGTTGTTGTTTGATGGATGGGGGCTGCCTGACATCGACGACATCGATATGAAGGTGCTCCACGATTTTGGCTTGCTTTTGTTTTTTTTTTTTGGCTACATTTCGGCCACATTGCATCATTTCTAGGTTAAAATTGGCCGACTCGAAATGTTTTGAGCTGCAGCGTGTGTCTGACAGAGCGCACTGCGAATAAACAGTGAAAGCAAAGTGTGGCAATCAATGACGACATCAATAGCAAAAGCACCAGCAAACTGCATTATCAAGTTTAACCAGCTGTTGAAAAGTGAAACAGCTGATGAGTTGAATCGTCCATTGGACTGTCTGGTAAGCATTTACTAAACTTTAGAGTGGGCAGCACTGAGTAACAAAAATAAAAGTAAAAACCAATAAATCAAAACAGTTTTTTAATAATTGATAAATTTATGTACTAACAATACGATAAATAATAATTCTTTGTATTAATTAATTATTAAAATAAATGCCGAGGCATTAATATATTTTTTAAGTGTATAACGACAATCAAAATCAAAGGGAAATTTTCAGTTAATTCGCTCATGGTTAATTCGCTATTTTAAATATCAAAAATACATACATACATATTACAATTAAAATTTGTGGTATACTTGTTAATATATTTAAATTTGCAAACTATGCATGCTCTTTATTTAGATAGCTTATGTTATAAACTTGCTTAATTCATATACATACATACATCATTACCACGTTTCATAATAACTTATACCATATTTAAATATAAAATGAAAATATATTTCCAGGAATTTCGTTAATTACTGTCACAAGCACTGCCTTTAGTAAATCTGCGCTACTTAGTCTGAACCCGTCCCTTGTCTGAAGGGCACTCGAGCTGTTTATCAAGTGCCAGAGCAAACGTAAGCAAATAAAAAGTCTTCATTGTTGTAATGTTTTTATTATTTTATCGCTCTTTTCCACAGCAATTTCAACTTGCATTTGCGGTTGACAAATCAGCTGGGCAGAGCCATAAATTTAACTCCAAATTCGAGTTATATGTATATACAGAGTCTTTGAATACTCCTAATCTTCAGAGTTGCCAAGGCGTGTTGAGACATTTCAGTTTTTTTGATTAATTGAAAACGACAAGTAAATATTTTAATAGATTTTTTTTAAATAGAAACATGTTTTTCAGACTTTTGTTATCAAACACACGCCCACACATACATACACTTTTAGGTTTGGACACACTTAAACTAACTGTGTAGCTGTTGGATAATTAGCAAAATATGTACAAATATTTAGATATATAACAAGTCTATTGCACCCGCCCGCCCCGAACCCTTCATTTCACAACAGCTGGCTAAGTACACGCCCCTTTTTATAATGCTAGGCTCCAAAAAGAAAAAACTACAAGAAATCTGACGTCAAGTGCTTAAACCTGCAAATTCCAAGCTTTGTGGCTTTAGAATGCTTTCAATCCAGCTGATGTAGCTCATGACTGACGTATAAACCCCCGGACCGGAACCACACTGCGTAAAGCCGTAGCTGACAATGCCGTAGGCCACCCAACGTGAGTGCTGGCGATCAAAATACATCAACGGTCCTCCACTGTCTCCGGCACAGGTATCCTTGGCTTTATCTCCGCCAGCACAGAGCTGCTTGGGACCCAGACGAACACCATACAGATCCAAGATCTTGCTGCAGTTCTCGTTGGACACATAGGGTATGCGCAGTTTGAGCTTGATGGGACTGTGTGTGTTGATAAAGTACTTATTAACTGCGAGCCAAAATAAAAAATTCATTAAACAATTAATTATACTAACATAAGTCACAATACTCACAGAGATCAGTGCGTCCCCAACCAGAGACGGAGAACATTTGCCCCTCTAGCAATGGCGTTTGATTAGTCTTATTAGGCAGGCAAATGGGCATGATGAAGTGCGTAAAAGATACGGGATGCTTGAGACGTATTATGGCTATATCATTGTATTTGTAGTTTGAGTACTCCTTGTATTCCGGATGTACATGTATGTGTTCGTAGGAAATATCCAATGCAGCGTCTGCACAGCTCAAGTAGTTTGGTTCCTCTATGCAGTCGGGCTCAGTTTTTACATTGAACTCACCCAAGCGCACGTGTTTGCTGAGGGGAAAATTGAATGGGAAATGTAAGTAAATTTCAATTGAAATATTTATATTTTTATTTATTTGCAATACTTACAGACCGCGACGCTCACGCACACTCTCGCCCTGAACACAGTGGGCCGCTGTAAGTATATGACGATCATCAATCAGAGCTCCACTGCAACCATAGTCATCTGTCACAGTCATTTAAAATGAAAAAAATATTTAAATTACTAATAATACTATTTAAATATAAAAAATTGTCTCATACTTACTTGAGTGATAGACCAACAATGCCAGCCAGGGATACTCATCAAGCTCGGCAATCTCTCCGCCATAAATGCGATTTGTCACCTGTTTTCCACACTCATTGAGCAGATTGAAGCCAGTGCTAGGTTCCACAGTTTGAATGCGTCTCTTGAGTTTTTTGCGCTTGAAGCGTGCAGTGACATCCAGAAAACGCCTATACTCAAACTTGGAAAACTGTATGACCGGAAAAATATAATCCTGGCCATTAGCCGGACAGCAGACCAGGGGCTCATAGACTAGTTCTGCTGCTGACTTGTCATTGGCAGCAGTTAAACTTTGGTTTATGGTTTCCATATCACACTGAACCTTCTTCAGAAAGTTGACACGCTCCGAGCTCAGATTGCTGACATTGCGCACCTGTAGGTAGGCATTGCATTGGCTCACTTGGACGCAGATGCCGCGCTTTGTTTCATTGGGTATATCACAGGCTGGGGCTGTTGAACTGAGGCCAATGGCAAGCAATGTGCTGGCCGCCCACAATGCAAGGTTGTTTGGATGCAAATACAGGTACATCAGCGATCGGTCTGTTTAAAGTCGATCCAGGCAGGGGAATTGCGACAAAAACTTGGCGCATAGAGTAGATCCAAGTGTGTGTAAACAAAGTCAAAATAATAACAAACCGCCAAAACGAGAGACAACAAGGCGTATATGCAATCACAATCAATAAAGACGCGTACCCGCTTCAACTATATACATATAATCCGTTCGCGTAGACGCTCAGCCGTTTATTAAAATTTAATTTGAGTGCTGCTCAGACTCAGACCCCTGACAATGTTCAAACCGATTCGGATTCGCATTCCGAAACTGAAGCCGAAATCCGATAACCTACAGTTTTCGGAGTCGGAAGAGCCGAAGCTTCGTAAGGTGTCAAAACAAAAATAAATAAATAAATAAACACACATGTCGCCGCCTCCGCCATGCCTTCGCTCGCTCTTCACTCACTGGTGACACCAAAACGAGCTCGAAACTGCACTCGACACGTCTACAAAACGGGAGCAACAGTCAAGCGATAACTGGTCTCCCCGGGTCCGGTTATGCAACAGACCGCAGACTTGGCCATCGGCCTAGCTGAGCAGCGTTTTTCACGCCTCTTTTCAGTTTTACTTTCATTTGCTCTTCTCTAAGGCATTGTCTACTTTAAGGCGGAGCTTTAAAATACATGCACCTAAAGCCAAGGAGTAAAAAAAATAAAGTAGGGAAGAGTGGCATACTTACAGAAGCACAAATGTGACCTATTATCGAATTAATTAACTGCTTCATCCAAAATGGCAAGCCAGTTCATCATTTGGATAATATCAGCTTCCTTTGCTGCCGTCCAAAATTACATAAATTGAGCTTAAGTTATTATAAGTTAATCTAAAGCAGAACATGTAGTATAGCAATATTGGAACTAGTTTAATGCGGAACAATTAAGTAAATACGTTGCATTTTCAGTTAATTAGTAAGTACAGAGGTAACCTCGGTCACGTGCGACTGTTTGGTTTGCCCTACTGATCTGCCCCGTCCTTACTGGTTCTTTTTCTCTAACAAATTTCGTTATCAGTTTTGCATTCCAAGCTAAAATTAGAGGTATTTTTTACTGTATATAGCCTTATCATACCATATCGTAACCAAATCTTCTAGTAAGCAGCATTTTGTAGCTACAAATATACAACCAAAACTTTACTTTAACCCAACTTTTGCAGATACAAACAATGTTCAAAGTCCGCGCCCTGTTGCTGCTGCTACTGCTACTTCTGCTGCTATTGTGGTCAGTTGTTCACGGAAGTTTTCTTGTGGTTTATATTTATAAGCATACTCATATATGTATGTTTATACGGCGGGCAATTAAAACGCGGTGGCAATGCCAATGTCTAGCGATTGTTGTTCCGTTGTCGCCGTGGTTCCGGCTGGAAAATCCAAATGTTTTTCAAATGCAAACAACAATCACGTTTATGATTTGTATTCTTAAATTATTTTCAGTTAATTTAATTACAATAAAATAATTCAGCTAAATAATTAAGAGTTAGTTCGTTAAATTAGTATGAAATAAAGGTGGATGAACGTTATGTTATGCAGTCAAGATCACAATACGAGCTCAGACTTCAGCTATTCAAGTGAAGCGGTCTCTTCTCTCCTCTTAGGCTCTCACATTCTGCTTTATCCATATATCGTAAGCCGTAACGCTTGTATACACGCCGGGCCAACCATTCAGTCCACATTTATAGCCAAACGAGACAATGCCCTCCAGCACCCATACGTTATCGCGGAAACGCATCAAAGGTCCGCCAGAGTCACCATCACAACTATCCTGCGCATACTTTCCGCCTGCACACATCTGCGTTGGCACAATGCTGATCTTTCGCTCCGCAAACTTCCGTTTGCACTGCACCGGCTCTACATAGTTTACGGTTAGCTTCTGCTTAATGGGACTGCGTGAGGTCTGCAACGTACGTCCCCAGCCAACGACCGTAAACTGTTGTCCGGCTTTCTTCTGTTCCGGTGCCACCACAGACGGCAAACACACAGGCTGTATGCTATCTGTGTAGCGTATATTACGCTCTAAGCGAACCAGACCAATGTCGTGCAATTGATTGGGTGCAGTTTCCTTATAGAGCTCATGGACGCGTACTTCTTCCACAGCCAGTCGCTGGGCAGCGGGTGCGCAGCTACCCCCTCCAGGCGGGCAATCAACTGCACTGCGCGTATCGTGCTCCCCCAGACGCGCCGAAACACTACAAGTACACAGAAAGAAATCAAAGTTAAGTGGTAGAGTAAAAAATACTAATTAAAAATTCAATAAAAATGATTTCATATGTCTGATCAAAACTCCTTAGGCTTGGACTATTTATAATTCCAACTTTAAATCTAATTTTTGTATTTATAAAATTTTCAAAAGTTGTAGAATAATTTTGTATATGAGAATAACTTCTCATCGTTCGTTATATTTAAATATATAGCAGATTTTTAAATAAATGCATGCGAGACATTGTATTCATTATTGTTTAGTTATAAACTTCTGTTTATAAACCAATTTTATTACGCTTTTTAGGATAAATTGATAGATGTTTCAAACAACAGCCTTCAAAATTGAATATTACAATTTTAATTTAGTTCGTTCTGCGTATATACATAAACATAGTATATATATTTATATCAATGTTATATGCTCTACGCGTTCATACACATGCGGAATATGCAGATTGGCAGGATTCTATCGATCCAGCTGGCCATTCTGGTCAAGAATATATATACTTTGTGGTGGCTGTCAAATTTATGTTTCATTCTTTTAAATTATATTAAAAAGTCGTTCCTTTGTTTTGTACCTACAAATTAGTGTTTAAATTCTGTCAGTGCAGAAATGGAAGTTTTAATATATTTATACAAAAATGTTGAGGTACCTCGTTAAGTAGGAAATCTGAGATATAGCTAATTGAATTTTAAAAGTGCGAACGTGCCGGCCCGGTATTTAACACCAGCCCCAGACACCCAAAGCAACCGGCCAAGCGAATTAAAAGCGTAACGAATTGTTATCCACTTTTGAACCCTTACGTTCCCTGACCCTAGTTACCCGGTGTTTAATCATTGTATGATTCACGAAAATACTAACAATAATAATAATAACAAGAAATTCATAATTCTCAAGCGAGTTTTTAACCATTTAGCAGGCTAATTAATATTCTTGAACTGGTAGTCAAAAACAAAGTTTGATCGAATGAAAACAAGACAAGACAAAAACGACAACAATAGCTATATATAAATAAATGTAAATGCTATGTGAGTTTGATTGATAGTTGCTATATGTAGATACTAAGACCAAATGCAATATAATTGAACATATTTAGTTAAGTTTAGTCGAAATATAAATTTCATATAACAAAACGTATAAGAAATTATAACATTCTAAAATTTGTAGTTCTAGGAAAAGCTTAACTAAATCAATTACGCAAATGCTAATTTGAAATAAAGTCTTCCTTTAATATCTAACTGTTATACCCTGTTTAAAGTGTCTAACCTCGTTAGTATCAGGATTAACAAGTCGAAACCCATTAAGATAACGTATCTCACACATCTCTTTGGCATTAGGGGATTCCTCTACCTGAAAAGTATTGCTCAGTTCACAGAACCTCACTCAGAAGCGCTGTAAGATTATGAATAAGCATCTCTATACTAGGAATTAAAACCCGTTTTCTGTGGAATCGGAATTTGCTTTGCTAATTAAACTGCATGTTAATACTCACAGTGGTCCAATCTCGCGGGTTATGCGTCCGGTGATACAGTGGGCAGCTGTCACAATATACCGTTGATTGATAAGCGTGCCCGCGCAGCTGGTCGAGAGCCCATTACCTGAGAGGCGTCTATACTCCAACAGCACAATCCAGGGGAACTCGTACAAATCGGCATCTTCGCCGCCGTAGATTTTGTTCTGTATGGTCACACCGCCACAGACTGGAGGTTGTGGCAGTAAATTGGAACTATCGGCTGAGTTGAATGCTGGTGTTAGACGATTGGCTCCCTGGGCAAAGTTTCTGTCGATGCTTTGTTCGTTGCCAAAAGTCCAGGATCTTGAGTCCTGGCTGGGAAAAAGCACAGTGCGTGTGGCAGGTGTAGTAAAGGCCGGATTCCAGCCAAAATCATAGTCTCCATAGTCTGGTAAGTTAGGTGTCAAACGACGACTACGTGCATACCCTGTATCTCCCGTGCAGCAGACAAAGGGTCGACTGTCTGGTCCAATGCCACAACTGGATGCTCTGATAAAATCTTTCTCGATGGGTGATAAATTGTTCTGCTGCAACACCGAATACAATGTCTGACACTCGCTGATCTGTACACAGAGACCCGCACGCAGATTCGGATTGATGCAACGCGCATCTGGAAGAGAACAGAGAGAAGAGAATGAGTAGCTGCGAAGAGGTTCAAAGATCTGGTTCTGCGCTCGGGGAATCCCTTCCAGCACACACTTCGTCAATTGAGAATATATTGCGACATTCTTGCGGTCAGTTTTACAAATTGAGAAACTGGGAATTAATTAAAACACACTTGATAAAATAATAAACCTTTTTCTATAGATGGATGCGAAGAATTTGATGAAATTTTCATACACTTTTAATTCACAAAATCAGATTGAAGCTAGCTTTAATTGCATCTTTTTAAAGAATTTAGTATAGTTAACATTTAAAGACGTTTTTATAAAATTTTGTATAAGCCTCATAAATTTAAAATACATAATTTCAATATTTTTATAAGAACTCTATTCACTTAAATATACTCTAAAAAGTGTGCATTACTAACTTCTAGTTTCCTAGGTTAGTTCACTTGGCTTCATTTTCAGTCTTTTTCAGTTTTCTAGCTAAGTTCACTTTAATTGCTGTTCACCCATCATACAGGTACAGTATTTAACCGCAGCTAAACTTTAAGACTTTATTAAAATACAGTCTAAGCATAATTTTTCCCACAGGTGAATTTCATTTAAAAATGGAATTAAATTTCCCCAGGCATTTGTGGGTTTTTTGTATGATTATTGATGAGGGAAAAATTCCCTGTTTTGGGATTGTCACTTACAACGCGCGTTTGCGTAATTCGCACTGAAAACGCAAAACAAAGTTAACAAAAGTATCATATTCACTTAAGACAATTGTTGTTATAAATAATTGCAAGTGTTCTTTTTAATTTGTTATTAAGCCCGCGTCTAGAGACACATTTAACGCGCGAATTGAAACTGTGAGTTTTTGCCAGTCAGCTCGTGCCTTTTATAGCCGTAAACGGGCTAAAACAGAGAGTTAATTTACTTAATAACAAGAACAAGCCGAGCTCTCGAGTATGAGAAAACCGGTACGGACACCGGTTGAACAGAATCAAGAAGCGTCTAAAGGGGGCTAAACTCGGTTTACAAAAGATGTTCAAATGCTGCAAATGAAGCACAGGGTAACACTAGGTTAGATTATGAAATATTTATGTTGGGGAAATTATCAAAAATATTGTGGAGTGCAATGAACTAAGCCAAAGTCACGTTATTAAACCATAAAAATATTTCAAACCTCAAATCAATGAGTCTATAACGAAATTCGCTTTCGTTTTGCTATGACGAATTTTCATGCTGATTCTAAATTGATTTCAATTCGATTGCTCATCCAACAATTTGCTAACGTTTACAATTGGTCATGCCCAGCACACTTGTCAAAGTTCAGTTGGAATTCACTATTAAACTGTTCTACTCTTTACGTAAATCACTTGGTAAATCAAATAATACAATTGCAAGCTTATTGATTAAACTAGGAGAGGACTATCCTGGCTTATATTTAGCTTAGGTAAATCACTTGGTTAATCAAATATCAATTTAGTTGGGGACTATCCTAGCTTATACAAATTTCCATAAGCTCTTCAGCTGACTCAACCGCAAGCAAATTATAAACAAATTTGGATTTTGCTAAAAAAAAAAAACAAGCATCGCTGATCGTATTCGAAGATATCCCTCAAAATATTTTTTTTAACAATTGTTAAAAAATACATGTTAATTATGTTAATAAACACATGCTGTTAATTTCTAAATTAATTTAGCCAACTTTAGTGCATTCAATTTGAAAAAATATGTATTTAAATTTAATATAAAAGCTGCGATTAATAAACTCTAAGCACAGCATTTAGATACGCGCAGAACCACCGAATTTTTAACGGTTTTAATGCTATTAACTAATATTAAGGGTATCGAGAATTAAACAGATTTCATAAAGAATGTCAGAGGTCAGTATAACTATAAGTAATTCAAATAAAGTAATTATTAACTATGTAATTTGTTGGATGTATGTATATTAAATTGAATTTATTGCATTTTTTTTTTATTTAATTTATAATTGTTTTACAGTAAACTGAAACGAATGTATAAATTAATTAAATAATAATAAAAAACTAAATTTAAATTAATAGTGAATGAATTGTTGTGTTTTGTTTAAATAAATACGATTTTTAAAGTTTTCCAGTTAACCTACAATGAAACAATCAAGTCATTTGTTTTCATTTATTTGATTTACTTTAAACTTGTTTTTAGCTTACCTTCGACAGGAAAGTGGCAACATAAGCAGAGCGCAGAGTTATGAGCTGTCAGTATCTCTGTAGTCCAATTAGCAAGCTATGAAAGCCATAAAACTTAAGATAAGATATGAGTTATAATATATTTTGCGGTTGCTTAACGCTTTTGATTCTTACAAATTCGTGCAATATCAAAGTACACCCCGCGGCGAGATGCGGGAAAACCCTTTAATTTCCTGCCGTTTTCCTTACGGTTTTATATAGTTAAGTGTATCTAACAAGATCAACATGTTAGACCACAAGCTGAGGAAAAGGGTTCAAATAAAGTCAACACAGGCGGGAAATGTCAACTCCAGATAAACATTTAATGCCGTAGCGGAAAAAGCGCGGAGTGAGTAAAATTAAACGCGAAAAATTCTCCACAGTTGGTCTTAAAAATGAGAACAGTCAACCACCAAATAATTAAAAAGAAAAAGAATACCAACTGACAAAACTCAGCTTTCCAAATGCACTCATTTCACAACATTTAGAAACTAAAATGGAGGGTCATCGTCTCCATTAAAGTTATCCGCATTTACGCAAAATAATATAACCAATAAAAATTTAAAAACATATTTCATAAAACAAAAAAGATTTAAAACAAAATATAAAAAAAAAATTCTTTTGAATGACAGCGGTGGGATTCGAACCCACGCCCTTTCGGACTGGTGCCTAAAACCAGCGCCTTAGACCGCTCGGCCACGCTGCCTTCGAGCGGCGCGCTGCCAAAAGGCAATCAAGTTGCGCTGGAACATTCTAAAAATAAGTTTATTTTTTTTCTATTTACCTTACAGAATACATAATTTATAAATAGACAAAATTTTCGTGCCCACAAATTACAAAATGTACATATGAAGATTTAACTGATGGGATAAAAAATACATTTTAAATTATTTGTTTTAATTTTTTTATAGTTTGCTATTCCTAGTTGTAGAAATTTCGAACATAGTTTATTTGCATAAAATGTATACAAATATAATTTGTTATGTGTAAACCTGCTATTCTTAATAGCAATTTTTAATAGCTCTGTAACTGCAAATTGTATTCTCTGCACATTTATAGAATGCCAATAATACAATCTTTTCTAAATAATTTGGAAATTGAAGTGGACGGTCATCGTCTCAATTAAATGTATCAGTATAGAAAAATAAAAACAATAAAAAATAATTATTATAAAAAAAATTATCCTGAAATGACAGCGGTGGGATTCGAACCCACGCCCTTTCGGACTGGTGCCTAAAACCAGCGCCTTAGACCGCTCGGCCACGCTGCCTTCGTCCGGTTTGTGCCAAATGCTCTAATTGAAGCCAGAGCACGCAAAGCGCGAACAATGTGAAAATGTTGGCCTATCTTTGGGGATGGTTGCAAACAGTGTTGCCGTACTGCTTTACATTTAGTAGTATTTGTAGAAAATGTAGTCATTGCGCAAAAAATTATTTTATCATAAATAAATATTTTACACGAACAAATGAGATAATAATTGAAAATATTTATATATGAAAATTATACAAAAAGAGCTTAAAGAAAAAGTGCAGAAATATTGAGTAAAGAACAATTTTTTATAAATTCTATAATTATCCAAATTCATATAGTGAAATGTGCGCGTTTTATTCATAAGTAACACTATTTAAAAGTATTTAATAACTAATAATATAATAATAATAATATAATAATATTTTATATCCATATATAATATTTTATTTCATTTTATTATAAAATAACATAATAATAATAATATTGCTAATAATAGCAATAATATATTAAACGAATGTTAGTTATGTTATGTTAGTTTTCTATTCAGACTTTTTTAGAACCATGAGACGTTGTCAGAGCCATAAAGACGGTACAAAATATAATAGATTGCAAAGGAAACTACAAACGTTTAGGTTAACAATAAGAATATTATAAGTCTTTATAAACCATCAATTCCGTCAGATAGATTCCAATTCATTGACAAACGCATTTTGATTTTGCGATAATGACAAAGGCCACCAAAGCAAAGAGGGGATATCAACACAGCTGTGAATGCTTACACCTTTTGACCTGCCATTTGCTCTTCGTTTGAGGTCACACACCCCATTGGCATTTTTACGATTTGTTCATTTTGCAAATTCACAGGCTACATAAAAAAGAGAATTTTACTTCTTGCTAGACGGTAGCATATTTTATAGGATTTTTATGGCGCTATAGTTTTTTGCAATATATACATATACTTTATATACTTTTTTTTTTTGGTTTTACGAGCATTTTATAACTTGTTTACATTAGAGTCAAAGGTTATAACACAAGCCCTGGGAAGAATTTTATACAAAAATCTATTAAACACTGGCAAGCTGCATAAAAATCACAATAAATGCTCATAGATTGCGGAATAAATGGACCTTATAGACTAACCACAGGGGCTACGAGTTTTATATAGTATATGAGTTTGTGGTACTTAAATTGAATTCGAAGCGTTTCGAATGGCAAATTTAATGCTTAAGGTTTCCTTTTACTTTACTCAAACTGTGTTGCAGCTCAAACAGCAGCTGACAAAATGTCAACTTGGATGGGGCTAAAAGTTTACTTAATATTCTGTGTATTATCAGAAATTCAGACTCTTATGCCAAAGAAAATAGAGAAGGTTATGGAGCAGATGGCCAAAGATATGGTTCGACATATTGGAATAGGACCAAGACAGAGCAACAATATCTATAATCAATTTGTAAGTTTAAACTTTTTAATGTAACTTAAATATAATTAAAATAATTTTAAACAATTTTAGATAAAGTTTGGACAATATGTCAAAAAGGAGGCAACTAAAAGCAACAGACAAGGTACAAACTTTTCCGGGCCGGGTCTGAGCTACTCTATATACTGGGCTCCAAGCAAATCAAAAACATAAATAAATTTAAAAAAATTAATAAAACCATATTTTACTTTTATTAATTTTAATCGCTTTTAGTATTGCATTAACTTCTCAATTAACAATATTTGATTTAAAACTAAGTATAGCTAATTGCAATCAACTGTAAACAATTAATTTGACAGGCTTAGTTAAATTTTTAGAGTTTAAAATATTATGGTTCCCAATGTGATATAGAACGCAGTTGAATAATGTGGAAATTTGCACTCTCAAGTATTTTTTTGCTCGCAATTTTTTCAAATTCAACATCTATGCGCGCGCTGGAACACAAGATGAACAAGCAATTTGTAAGTATGTATTGTGTTTTATATATTAATATATATATTTATTTTTCTCTCCGCAGTCCAATTTTGAGCAACTTTTTAAGCAAAAACTTAATAAAAATGCTTTTAAAGTGGAAGTATCCGATGATGTGATCATACGTATGGCATACTCCAAACAAAAACAAAAAGTGACAAAACCTCATAACCATAATAAAAATACACCTAAATATTTCCTAAATTTCGAATTTAATAATTATCATAATCCTAAGCAACAGAAAATATTACAAAAACCAAATCAAAAAAATAAATTACCCTTCAAGAGTTTTCCACTTAAAGCTGTAGATGAATTTCCATAGCATTGCAAAAGATACTTTATTATTATTAGATAAAACAATTTATTTTATGTAGTTGCCTAATAAATTATAATGGAAATTATATTTATCCACACTTGATTTCATTTGCAGATATTATGTGGCTTTGCCTTCTAAGGTTTTCGTTACCAACTCGCAAGGCTGCTTGTAAAGTTTTTAAGACGTTCTGTAACGCTCCTGCCAGTAGTTCTAACTCGATTTCCGACCTGACCTCCAGTGGCTTTAATACGACACCCCACCTGAGTGCCAGTTTCTATAATGCGATCCATGATGGATCCGCTATCGGTAATAAATCTCCTTATGATGTTGCCAGTAGTGTCTCCAATTCTGGCAGCAACACTGCTTCCGAAGCTTCTAATGCCGCTAAACCATCTGCTACTAGTGTCTTTTACTTTGGACCAAATATTTCGTGCATTGGTTTTAACGCGTTGTGAAAGAGTATTTTCAATTACAACATTAGACATAATACAGCTTCCACTAATCCAGGCAAAAGTAAATTTAATTGAATGATTAATGTATTTCCAGTATTGATTTCAGTGCCGCAGATGTGTCTCATGCCATATTTCTTAAAACGTTTATCTTTTTAATGCTGCACGATCCAACAATATAGGTCATCTATGTTCTACAAAATAATGTGTTAAAACATACTAACAAAAATTTTAAAATGAAAACTGACAATTTTGAATGATATCTGTGGTGACAGTAGACAGCACAAGCAAAAGTTACTACTTGTTAGAAAAATATATCCAAAATCTAAAACAAACTCGTGCTGCTTACTGATTAGGAGAACCTAAATCCCAAATATGGTGTCTCTAGCTCTTATAGTTGCTGAGATCTAGGTGTTCATACAGACAGACAGACAGACGGACAGACGGACAGACGGACAGACAGACGGACGGACATGGCTATATCGACTCGGCTTGTCGTCCTGATCAAGAATATATATACTTTATGGGGTCTGCCACGACTCCTTCTGCCTGTTACATACATTTCCTCTTTGCACTAAGTTAATAGACCCTTTTTACTTTTTTAAAGTAAAGGGTCTAAATATATGGATGGGGCTGATCAAATGGACGGAAGGCTGGGTGTTACACACATCTCCGTTTTGCACTAATAGTGCACTTTATAGACTCTTTTCAATTTTTTAAAGTAAAGGGTCTAAATATATTATTTTCATATACAATTATATCAACATAAATAAATCTTAATTATGTGACAATTATATTTGATTTATTTTCTTACCTAGTAAAATAAATAAGTATAATTAAATGATAAGAAGTATAACAAATTCTTAAAAATACCAGGAATATAACTACGAATAGGCTTGAACTTTAGAACGAACTTGAAAATCAAGATTCTAAAAAAAACAAGGTAAAACTTAAGTTAAGTAGGTTTTGCAGATATTTCTTTGTAATTTTGCACATTGCATCTAATTATGTTTATATTTAATCATTATCTAATTACTTGCTGGCCTCATTCTACATAAAGGCACTTAATCTTATCTATGGGTAAATTTCGATTACTCAAAGTAAACCATGAACTTCTTCGCTGTCGCCTTTTGATAAGAAAATAAAACATCAATCAATGCTAACCGCCTGGAAATCCGTATAAGTAATTATCCACTTAAAACTTAAGTATAAGATACTTATAAAATGTTTACTACGTCTTAGCCAAAGTATAGATAATTTTTTACTATATATAGCAGTACGACAACAAATTCGAATAGTTGTACTGAAAGCGCTATACAAACAAAATGCAAGTCAAAATTATTCTCCTAGTTGCCACAATTTTGGGGGCTCAACAAGCTCAGGCTGCCACCATAACATTTGGTGGATTAATGGGTGATATTTCTAAGGTGGCTGTAGCCGGCGAAAAGGTTATACACTATTTGGAGCAGCAGGTGCAGGCAGCTCAAGTTCAGCCGGAGTATGTAGAGCCTGAGACACAAAATCTGCTTAGTGATATGGCTAATACCCTAGGCGATTTGGCTGTAAGTACATTTTAATTTGTAAATAAACTAGATAATTGAATATGCATATATTTTCATATTTTTTGCTTATCTAGAATACACTAACTAACCTGAGTGTAAAGTCTAAAAGTGCCTCAGTTGAACCCGAAACAACTAGCCTAGTTGGCAATCTTCTCGGTGATATGGGCACATCTCTAGGAGATCTGGCTGTAAATGATGGTATTATGGTACAATAACTAAATGTACTAACTTGTTTTTATACTATTTAGAACACAATTACCCAACTCAACCAAGAAATGCAGGCAGAACCAGAGGCCAGCAGTCTTACCGTAAGTTTGAATTATATGCTAAATTATGTTTTTATTTTTGTTTTTATTTATACTTTATTTCCAAAATATTGCTGCCTATTCCGTAGTCTTCTGGTGCTTCAATCATTGCTGAGGGTGGTGTAAGTATGCAATTATTGTCTTATCAGAACTAAAATTTTTAATGTTTACCTATTTACAGTCCATTAGTTCCAAGATCATTGCTTCTGCAGCTAATGATGCTGCTCCCTACATAAAGCAGCTAAATGCTGCTCTGGGGGATTTGGCTGTAAGTAAAAATTAGCATACCAATTATAAGTTTCAATCTAATTCAGTATTTGAATATTTCAGAATACCATTACCCATGCACTATAATGAACATATTTTGTAAAAATAATCAACAACTTGCCGTTTATTCCAATTCAGTTCTATTTGTTTTTTCAGATTCAATTAAGCAAGTTTATCACAATAACTTAACATCAATTAGTAGAACTTAATAAAAGTCTGTTGTTTTGAAATCTAAGAACTGTAAACAAGGTCATCTTAAAGTTCCATGTGCCTAAATTGCTTCTCTGGTTGTTGGCAGTGCCTACTACACGAAAAGAGGTCAAATGATATGTGAATCAGCATGAAAACACGTGATTCTCTGCAATATTAATGGATCAAATTACCCGAAAAACACCAGCACAAACACCATCATCCACAAAATCACCAAAGCCAGCGCCAGCTAAGGGAATACCAGCATCTGTAGTCACAACCCTAGGCAGTTGGTGCCTTAAATGAGGGAGCTATAATTTGTGTATACTTTATCTGATGCCCTGAAAAATTTAGTTTAATTTTCGAAACAATCTGAAAAATAAAAATATTTAGAGAATTTGGTAAACTAAACACATATATTGCCGAAATATTAACAAAACTATTCAATTTGAAAGTTAAAAACTATATAATAAAATATTGATATAATATAAAAAGTACATTTTGGATTTATAAAGAAATTACATTTAACTTTTTGCCTCTATTCGTCATCTGCTTATTATGATGGTTTATTCCCTATGCCCTGAACTTTTTAGTTCACTTTTTCTTTCTTTAAATTACTTTGCTTTTGTTACCACAAGTTGTTGTTTCTTGGGGCTTGCTCAATTGTCAGCTGGTTCTGGGAGAGACTCGTTCATCCAAATAAGTGGGTCAATCTGAGGGGTGAGTCGCTATAAGAACACTGCATGCTACACGAGCGGAAGACATTCACACTCACTCACCTCTTATGATTGTTGTTGGTGCTATTAAGTTGCTTTATTGAGCGGCAAATTTTCGATTGTTTGGAAAGAGAGCACCGTTTCGGAGGGTATTTAAGTCGTCTGCAACTTTACATACAAGTCGTGTAGTCCCCAAATATGCGTGCACGGCATGAAAAGCTGTAATTATTAAAAATTTCTTTGTTAATTAATTTGGACAACAAAAATAACGAAAAACACGTTAATAACAAATACCCTTTGAGTGTACGCCTACAACTTAAAAGGGGAGGGGTTACCAGCGATCTTAATGTATTCATCCATATGTATATTATTTTAATATCAATTAAAATTCAGCACCCCATGGCTATACAGCCTAGCACGAATCACCCGATTCCAATCGTGCGAGTGAATTAGAAATTATGACAAGTTTTCACGATTTGAAACTAAATAGATGACTTGTATAATTGATTGACAGACGTCTAGACACCCTATAAGGGAGTACAGTGCACTTTAAAAATAACTTAAAGGTTTCTTACTTTATATTACTGGAGGACTACGGTATTTAATATGAATACAATCGGCTCTTATTTATATACATATTTGAATATTTTCTATAATTTCGATTGACTTTCCCACTTTAAAAACAAATAATATAATATATAATATATAATATATACCTATAATTCTATTTAATTTTTAGATATTTAAGGTCTGCAAAAAATCCTTCTTATATAATATAATAATATAAGTCTTTACATTCAAATACTATAGATTCCTATTTCTAAATACCCTGGAAATAAAAGGTAAAGAGTTAAGAACGTTTGTGGGTGCCATTTAACAAGCAAGTAACAATTCAAGTCCTTAGGAGTCGGACTAACAAACAGTTTTGTGGAATTGAATTCACAAAAAAAGTGGTAACCGGTTCGCAGACGTTTCTATGTTAGTGGTCAAGGTCTAAGGAGCAGACAGACCAATGGACAGACAGACTGAAGACGACAGCTACAAGACACAAGCCAGAAGACAACAGAATGCAATCGAAAGAAAAATAAATAATAACAACACACACATGCATATACGTGGAGCAGCAACTGAAAAGCGAGCTGCATGCAAAAATAAAAGCTAAAGGAATCCACAGAGAAGAAGCCAAGGGAATTGCATAAACATTGCAGTTAAAATGTACATAAAACATACATACATGTACAAACTCATGGACGCGTACATAAGCAGTGTGTAAAACTGAGCTAATAATAGACGTTAATACTATATGCATACCAGGTGGATAAAATGTGAAAAGTAACTTTAACTTTAACAGTTGTGGGAAACATAAATCGCACATATTTTAAATTGAATTACATTTTTTATATCAATATTTAAAACTGTATATTCGAATATATCATATTTCAATGTTAAGATCGCTATAAGCTTACATTAACCACAACAATGACAATTTCATAGAAATCTATTTTGTTTTAGGTGTTCCAAAAGTTGTAAATGTAATTGATGTTAACATAATAACTATAATACTTATACAATAAGAAATTTCAATATACAAATGCCCCGCACTATTAATAATTGTATATTAAAATTTAAAAATATAAATATGAATCATTTTATTATACCAGTGGCTCATTTTTTGATTTCCCGAAACCGAGATTCTTGAAACACCCTAATGCATGATAATGCTTACATGCAGCAAGCAAACTGCAACGTTATTGTATTGCAACTGCAACTGAATAGCATGACTGCATATGGTATACCTACGTATGCATGAATAAGTACTTGAGTGTGTTTGTGTGCCAAAAGGGTTGCCAAACCACTTGCCTTATGTACCCAAAGGAAAAAATGCATGCAACAACAGCAATAAAAAACAGGGTTTAACACACCAAAATCGCTTTAATGAATTTTAGCAATACGTGGACAGATGTACATATGTATATATATTACGTCTGTTGTCCTCATGTTAAACTAATAACTTGTTTTATTGATGACGTCGTGTTACTTGGCGCTCCTCTGTTCTTTGCTGAGACAGTGTGATAGAGAGGGGAAGCAAAAGAGAGAGAGACTGAAAAAAAGGTAGAAACTAAAGGTTGCCTTATCTAATCGCCCAACATGTCTAACTTCTTGGGAAGAACACTTGATGAACAAAAAAAATAAAGAAGGGCCTAGGGACCAAAGTTCAGACTTTTGTGCATCTTAAATTGAAACTAAGCAACTAAGAATATTACAGAATCATACTAATACATATTATTACTGTTAATATCCATAAGCTACTACCCCTATCCTTTTCCAACCCCTAGATCGATGCTATTAAATTTTGGCACATTTTTAGTTTGTTAAATTTTATTTCTTAAAAAAAAAAATTATATTTTAAATGTAAATGATATAAATTAAAATGTCTTTTACAATTAATTTTTGATGATAGAACTTTTCTAAAGATGTTTGTATGTATTTACTATACATTTTGATTGAGCTGTAGGTGTCGTATGCAACAGATGTAATAAACATTTACCTGTATACGGCATACATTGTACCATTTCTCTAAACCTAATTTTTCTCACAATATAATATTTATTAATACGAATAATTTAATATTGTATACAAATGCACAATATTATTAACCGTATTTTACGCTTTTGATGGTTACACCTTAAGTGGCTGGTCTAAAAGTTATAAAATTCAAAGAACGGATTCTGTTCATCAAAAGAAAACAAAGATTGTATTTAGCCCTTAAACATCATTAATCGGCACTCCCTACGTTTTTATGAAAGTTGCAAAGAAACCAAATAAATCTGCAGTATTAATCGTCACAGCTTTCAGCTGTTAACTTGTCAACACAAAATCTAGCAAAGCCTTCTCAACTATGGCGACTATAGCTAAGCGACACTTCACACGCACAACAACAACAACAGCTTCATTAAATTTAATTAATGCCTGCGCACACACCATAAGGAACATAGACCGTGCAGTGGCAATAGGTGTCAAAGGGGGTCAACATCATTAGGCGCATATCAGTTTTTACGAAGTTTTTTTTTCACAAATTAAATTAAATGAAGTGAGTGTGAAAATACTTCAGGGAGGGGGCAACTGAAAAGCCACAAAACCACCAAAACAACGAAACAGTCAACACATCAAACACCCAAAAATGAGCTAAGAGTATACTATACCACGAATATATTCGGGGTTGGCTCAAAAGGAAACACGCTCAAGTGATTTTTATACCATGCTCAGCCTGTCAAGCCGTAGTTGTTGCTGTTGATGTTAAATCAAGATAACCAAATTGTTGCCGAAAAAAAAATTTCGCTGCAGGTAGTATAAAGGAAGCGATTTGGACGGTTTAATGATGATAGAGCATGACACTGAATAAATGATAATAAAATGAAAAAGAAGACTTACAACCACTAGAGACACTAAAAGGAATTAATAATTTTTTTACTGAGCACAGTTGTGGATAGTAGCTGCTCGAAGTTCTCAGAAATAATCTAGAGAATATATTATATAAAATATTTTAAATAGGTATTTATGAAACTGAGTGCGCAACATTATTTTTATTTCCTATTGTTTGTGTGTGTATGTAAAAGTGAGTGAGTGAGTACGTGTGTATGTGCGTAAGCGCCGCTCTTTGAAAAAGTAAAATGCAATATGATGAAATTTACGCAAATTCTAACTATTTAAGAATAAATTAGTGGTTGTAAATACAATACAAATTTATCTCTTGTCCTTCTTTGAATATCAAATTTTTATGAAATTCAAAGATTCTTCTATTGTCGGTTGTATTTGCCTATAGCCTATCCAAATGATTTTATTTTGTTTCCAAGCTGTGCCCGTTCGCTTTTCCAATGTTCATTGTCGTAAACACAAATCCCCAAAAAATAAACGTCAAGTGTGTGCAAATGGTATAATAAACATATATATATATAAATATATATAATATAAATATATGTATATATATATTTTCTGTGTGTTTCTGTGTGTATGTTGCCCATTGTATCTTTAGCATTTAACGCAACCTGTTTCACATGTGCAACAGAGCAATCCCTGTTTTAAAACGCCAGAAAAAGATAATAAATATAACAATTGGGAACTACTTTGAATTACTGAAGTTAAGATACCCTTTGTATAAGAAATTTTAATAAAGTTAACCCGATATTTTAATATAGTAAATTTACATTAATTTTACAAGAAATTTGTTTTAAATATTATCAAAAATATTAAAACCCGTTCACACAAGATTGAAACAGTACATTCTAAAATAATAAAAAAAACTATATTATTTATGGTATTCTAACGAAAAATATCTTAAATATACAAAGAAAGTAACAAATATATTGAAAATACTTACTTCAAGGGTATATTACAATTTAAAGAGCAATAGCAGACTGTTGTCACTTGATTAATATCATTTTTAGCTGTTTATGTTTTTTTCTCTGCTTTGCTTTTTATACTTTTTGATATGCAACAAGTGCAACAGAGTTTCAATATCAGGAGGGTTTTGATTTCATTTAATGTTGCCTAAAACCGGTCCTTGAAATGAAAAGCGAGAGAAAAAAATTTCAAGTTCAAAAGTGAAATAATTGATTTGCTCCGTTTTTTCAGCACAACTCTGAGTATACCCTGGGAAAACGGTACAATGAGGCAGACACAACTACTTAGCAGACATGCTGACTATATTGGACAGCCGCTATTGAAGGCCTTGGAGCTGTCAACTGATAAAGAGATAATGAATAAAATGAGAGAAATAAAACACAGAAGGCCTGACAGTCGTATGGGCTTGTGTGCACTGCCAGAAAAATAAAACTGTAAAATTATATGAAATTGTGTCAAGCCGGATCAGAATCGGATTTTCATTTCCAAAACCTAAAGCTATGGATGTTGATCGGAAAGTTTCTTAATATAAATTAAATTGAAAGATGGTTTTAGTAAATTTTGAAAACCTTTTTGCATTCAAAGAGCTTAAATATAACTTGTCTAGACAGATGTTTTGTTATGGATTTGTGTTTCAATTTTTTTGTTTTGCACAGTGTAACACGCAGAAGGCAATAGGCCATGATATCATCAGCCACACACATACACACAGCCAGTGAGAGAGCTACAGATACTTTTGCAAGCTGCAGAGTATTTCAACTCGCGCAGGCATATTATATTTTTGTATTTTACTCTTTTCACTGCAAATGCTGATAATTTGAAGCATGAAATGCAGAAATGCCGTACGCACACACACACCCAGGCAAGTTCAAGTTTGACATATACAGGATCCCATTCAAGGCCCCCAACACAAAGCGCGAGAGGTAAAAAACGAGCAAAGAGAATTGCAAACAAGTTTCGCTTTTATTTAGTGCCTCGAGCAGCGCCAACTTGCAGACTCCATATGAAGGCAGTCTTTTTGTGTATGTACGTTGAGTATATGTATATATATACTTATATACATTATACTTATATACATTATATATAGCTTTATATATGTGCAACGTTCCAGCGTAACGTGCCGCAGCATAAAAATGGAACAACTTATATACTGCATGAAGGCGATCGCGAAACGGGTCGCAGTCCCGGGTCTGGCTCTGGAACTGAAAGTCCGTCTTTGTGTCTGCTCTTCTGGTTTGGCAGTAGGGTCTGGACTGGCACTTAATGCTCCACTGATTGCACAACGATCAGCGCTGCTGCGCAAACGCAAACAGCTAAAGCAGCCAGACCATAAAAGGGCGCTGCCAGAGCATTGCAATTCTGGAGATACAATTGTATCTGCATTGAACGTTGCTAGTTGGAGGAAGGGCAGGGAGACGTTTGTCAGTCGGTGTCAGTAGGTAGACTTACATTTAGTATCTATGTGTGTCAAGCTAAGGAGATGAAATTAAAGTAAGGCAGGAGGTTCTTTGGGCCTACCATATGTTTAGCCCCAGCATGTTGCATGTTGGAATGAAATATCTGTTAGATACATTTTTGTCTACGGCATTTAATTATTTCACTCGCAAAACTCGTCAGACTGCAACTGAATATCTTGTGGCTGCAACATTATTGCACTTGAATAGCGTGATCAAACCGATTCCATGTTCTGCCCCTACCGTCTCTTGATCAAATCTTTCTCTTTCGCTCTCCCTCTCTATGCAAGAATGTATCGCTCTCTGCAGTCGCTTGATTAATCGCAAATCGTGCGCACCCTATCGTTCAACGATCACGTTTCCTCATCCAGCTCTATCCTCTACTCAGTTTTGTGTAAAAATAGTCAGCACGCTGAATCGCAGCTCCATACAGACATGCAGCGAAGGGAGATATGAGCGATAGCTGCTCTCCGAAGCGGTCGTCATCAGTAAAGGAAATTCACATTAAGTTAAGCAATCAGAAGTAATGCTACAGCGACTCTATGTACTTACAGGTACCTCAAAAACACGATTTGTGGCGCTAAAATCTACATTTTTGGTGCAAAATACGTCCTTGTTTAGTTTGCTATATTGATTTTGCTATACAATTCGTTTAATACGCTTTAAAGGATACAAAAAGTGATGGTATAGAATAACTACTTTCTATATTTAATATTATGCTTAATATTCATGTTTTTATATTTTTAAATTTGGGCTTCATGATACTAAAAAGCAGAATATGTTTTCGGTTTTAATAGCATCAAAAATCAAGTTAGAGTTAGAGCTGTAGATTCCACAGGCTTGGTAGATGGCATATTTTCTCAGTTTTCGTTTCTCAGAAAGTTTCAGTTCATTTGGCATGCGCCATAAATTACAAATTAATTTGGAAAGCATACACGTAATTTTTAAAGCCAATAAACAATTCAAGATTTGGGTTTCGCGTAATGAATAGAATTTGTTTGTTTACAGTAAAAGGCTCAATTCCCTGTCCCAAACAGCAGGCATAGGGCACATAAGTCAGGGTTCCATAAATCATAAATATATGAGTCGAGTATAAATCTAAGCTTAATTGCTCCGCACCGACGACAGCATCGACCTTTTAACCCATTAAAACTCTTTCTGACGTTCTAATTATACGAAAAATCATAAAAAATGTACAAATACATTTTTGATAAATTACTTTCACACAAAAAATGTAGAAATATTCTCGAATGCGCTGAACATGTCTATGGAGCGTAATGTACGACGCCCTGGGGAACGTTTTGTTACCATCAGTTGCTCGACAAATTGCTTACAGCATAAAATGCAAATCAAAATGACAAAAGCAATTAAATTTTACCCATTTCCAATACAAAACACATTTTTTCCTGTGAAAAACAAGTGAAAATTTTTCACTTTTTGTGGTTATTTCATGTGGAAAATGTACTGCATCATGGGCCAAAGGGTCAGGCACGGTTACGGTTGCCAACAGTTGCAGTGAAAATATCAAAGGAGACAAACAGTCGACAAAAAGTTTAGCAGCTGATTGCGACACTAGTTGATACGCTCTAAAAATCTATACAAATAATTGTTAGGAATAGAATCATGACAAAGTTTATTTACATAAAGTAACGAAACACTTTTAATTTAAAAAATATTAAAAAATTTATATAAAAAAATCATTTATAAATCTTTTCAATTTTTTTTATAATTATCCCGAAAACTCTAAAAATTTCTATTAATATATCGATATATACATATATTATTTAAGTATTTGTTCAAAATAATTAAAATTATTTGTTTAACTTTAAATTAATGCAAGAATACCATATTTTTTGAAACAGTTTTTTTTTTAATTTGAAAAGTAATACTCCCATTTTGCTCTTCTGGTGACTAAAAGGGTATATAAAGGGTTAAGGGGTGATTTTAATTATTGGCGCCTGCATGTGTCTCAATTTAAATTAGCTGCAAGGGTCTGCGTGTCTTACAAAATTAAAATTCAATTTAAAAACGCCACGAAATATGCAAAAAAAAAAAAAATAAAAATAAAAACGTGAATCTTATAACAAAAGTCATCTAATTTACTGTGGAGAGGCTCTTGGGGGTGGCCCAACTCATCGCTAACTGGACTATGTCGCAGTACTTGAAAGGGTTGACATTCCCTTAACGGTTACGGAAATTATTTTAGAATTTATTATGCCAAAAAAAGAAGAGAAATATTATATGGAAGCTGCGGCAGGCTGTGGCGCATTTAACGCGATTTTCAATTGCTATAAAGATGATTTATGATTATCACATTTAATAAGCATAATTATATTCTTTATTTTTTCCCATGTATCTTGCTAGATTTTAGCACTTGGCTGCAGATGTTTCGTTTACAATTAACACATGATGCCCAGAGTAACACGCAACACTTCGACAACTCTTGCAGCCGAAGTAGTAAAAACTTGGAGCTCTTCTATCAGTCGGTTAGTCAATCAGGCAGTTGTACTGGCAATCTCTCTCTCTTCTCAAACTCTGTCTCTGTTTCACTCCATCCGCGATCCTCAGTGACATTGAAATGTGCAATTGGCATGCCGAACGTTGCTTCCCCCGCCGCAAAGCGCGAAACCTTGAAACTGACTGACAAGCGGCCAGTTGTAGAAAGCGGAGAGAGAGAGGGGCAGCAGCAGCAAGTCTGTCTGACCGTGGCGGGATCAACATTAAAGCGCCGAACAAAAGTAAACAGCAGAACGAGCAACACCCAGTGGGACCCCATTAAAAGAAGTATATGCTCATGCCAAAAGTTCTCTTTTTTGAAGGCTGAAAACTAAATTCCATTATATGTAGTATGATTCTTTTCTTATAGAATTAATGAGTACATCAGTAAGTACCCAGTGCAAGTTAGTGTTTTTGTCTCCTAAAAAGTCCCGCTAGGTAGTTGATGTTGCAGTTGGGAGTTGGAGCAAAAATGTTGCTACCCAGAGCAAATATTGTTAGCGCTAAATGCGCCTTAACAGAGTTTTCGTTTTCAGTGTGGTTCCATTCCCCTAACTCTTCCTAAACCTTTCCTCTTAACCTTTTCCTGTCTAACCCCTTACCTTCGTATGCCAAGCAACAACATAGGCAGAAACAATATTTACACGTTGTGCACGAAGTTGCAACTTGAATGTGGCAGTACCTCCATAGCTTTAGTTAATGCAACGTTGTTGTTTTGGTGTCGACAGATACGCCAGAGCATTAAAGTATAAAAATACGAGTAGTATTCCCGTCTACAGTTCCGTAAAAAATCAAGAGAAAGAGAGAAAGAGAGAGACCAAAAGACACAGAGACCTGCATCACTCGATGTGTTGCACTTGCCTTTGTTGCCTGGCCTTGAAACTCCTTCATACGAGTAGATGTACAACTCGATTCATTTCGCTCTGTGGGAATAAGGTAACTTAACTTAAACAGTTAACACCAACTTACAAATCGTTGTATTTTTACTAGATTTACCACATTTAGTTATTTATGATTTGAAAATAACATTTTACAGGAATTTATTCTATCGATATTAATACTTATTAATGACTTATTTATGCTTTTTATACATGATTAATGTAGGGGAAATTGGTGCAGTAAAATAATGATTATTCATCTAATCTCTTTAAAATTCATACTTAAAAAATTAATTTATATATCTTTTTATATTGGAATTATTACACTTAAAAAAGGTTGATATTACAAATATTTTTAGCAGCTTCAGATAAGTAAAATAGGTATAAGAAGGGCTGCTGCAGTACTTAATTTAAAGTAGTTTATCTATTGAAAGTCATTACGTTGGAATGCAACTTTGTTGCTTGGGCTTAACGTATGCTTCTAGATATCCTTGGAGCTGGACAAGTTTCTTGGAAAACCAGTAAAGGTCGCTGCAAATCGACCAGACCACAGCGTATATTTTGAATATGGCCGTTTGCCCCTTTTATGATTATTAATGTCCAGACAAAGAGACAGTTGAACTTGTAGTCGTGCGTCAAGTTCAAGGGTTCATTAGAGAGCATACAACGATAGCAAAAGTAAAAATACCCGTGTTCAATTTTGATTTACAACAGACAGTAAACTTTTTTTTTTTTAATTTTTTATGTGCATTTTCTAACAAAGCTGGCCGCATGCACGAAACGTGGGCGTGTTCCCTGTTGGAACTGGAGATCAACTTGAATCTAGTTTGATTTCATTTCATTTAGTTTCGTTTTTTCGTAATCTCAATTGTCAGCTTTACATGTGCTTGTTGATACGTATGACCTTAATCTGTATTGACATGTTTCAGAAATGAGATAATAAACTTGTCGTCGGTCTTAGACTTATGACCCAACCCTGAGCAATTGATGGGCTTGCCTAACATTTCAATTGCGACCGAGGCGGCTGCTGTTGCGTCTATGGTAACAATGCGTATCAGTTTAAACTCGTTCAAATAGTGCACTGCACGAAAATATATATATGAATATACTGTACAAAATGTAATGTTTTATTGGTTGTAGATATTTTTACAAACACAAACGTTTTTTTTTCAGTGATCTGCTCATAGATAACTCGTTTACATTGAACCAGACCAGCCAAGCATAATTTCATCCAATTAAACTATAGATTTATGTGCTACCGTCGCAGCGCTCATCTTTCCTTTCAGCTTTTGTCTACTTGAGTCTGAAGTTATACACAGTAGTTAACCCTTTTTATGGCCAGTGCGTGCATCGACTGCAATATGGGAATACCGAGAGATACTTGCAAGCAGATAACGTAATGTTCTCTTCATTAATGACAATAAAAAGCTTATTTGCTACTCGTACTGCAAATAATCAACAGCAGCACAAGCAGCTTTAAGCCTTGACAAGTTTCAACTGCAACTGGCATTGCGATCTGCAGCAAATGCATTTCAAGTGCACACTTCAGCTGATGACAAATGTCATGTGGGTAAAAAGAAATAAAAGAGGCATAAAGGAAACAAAGATAAACCACAAACGACATAACTTATTACATATAAGGTATTTACATCTACCTAAACTCTCTCTCTCTCCCTTTCTCTCGGCTGTGGGTACAATATACTGAGAAGTATCTACCACTTCAGATACATCATGCACAGACAAATAGGCACAGCAAGAGGCTAAGACGCACACACAGAGACACAGTCCACAAAGCATAATCTTGTTTTAGGTTTACACGTGCTTGCAGTTCGCGATGTTGCAAAAATATAATTTAATTTAATTTAATATAATATAGTTTAATTAATAATAATAATAATAAATTGGATAAATCAGAGAAAAGAACTCAACTCTTACACTTAACTTACTACTTACTACGATCTCTTACTTTTAATCGGAATATCTATAGCATTCACGAAAAAAAAAGAATAATACTAGTATTTTATATACAAAATAGTTAAATTCGCTTTGATTTATTTTAGGTACTAACTAAGAAAAACTAAAAAAAGATTATCTAGGTGCAAGAACGTTTCATTCTCATCAAGACTTAAGATTCTAGTGGACTTATTTGCCTGGCTTTTTAATGCGTAGCGTACCTATTATACCCTGTACCCATTAAAAATGGGTAACAACAGGGTTAATAACTTTGTTTTATATTTAAGAACATCCGATTCACTAAAAGTTTAAGTTTTTAGACCTCACAAAGTATATATGTATATATTCTGACTCACGACGACGCTGAGTCGAGCTGAGTCGATATAGCCATGTCCGTCTGTCTGTCTGTCTGTCTGTCTGTCCGTCTGTCTGTCTGTCTGTCTGTCTGTCTGTCTGTCCGTCCGTCTGTCCGTCTGTCCGTCTGTCTGTATGAACACCTAGATCACAGCAACTATAAGAGCTAAAGACACCACCTTTCCGGATTTAGGTTGTCAGCTAATGCAAGCAGATCAAGTTTGTTTCAAACTTTTGATATCTCGCCTCCTTCATCCGCGAATCATCAAAAATCTACACCTACCCCTAAAATCTCGAAAACTATAAACGTCACAGCGGCCAGAATAATAGCGCTACAGACTAGTAATTTGGCATGTACTCAGTCTATTGAATTTTCCATCGATGCTGTGAATTACATTACAAAAGGAGAAGAAACAGCGAAGTTATGCAGCAGAAAATTGTTTTATAAATTAATGTAAGCGCCACTACAGCCACAGTTTAAAGGCTATAGACTTGGGATTTGTCATTTACGCAGCCTATAGCATTATCCATCAATGCTGTGAATTACATTATGAACGGAAAAGAAACAGCGAAGATAGATCAGACGAAGAAGCCAACTAGATCTTGCAGACTATAAGAGCTAGATATTAAGGTTCTCCTATGCAGCAATCAGATCAAGTTTGTAGGGGTTTTTAGATAACTTTTCTTTTTCCTCCGCTAACCGAAAACCAATTTACCAACAGTTTGCAGTTGTAAAGCTTCAGTTTTAAAGCTAAAGACTTAGTATACGGCATTTACGTAGTCTATGACAATCTCCGGCGATGCTGTGAATTACATTACGATCGGATTAGAAATAGCGAAGAAAACACAAAGTCCAGGGTCTAATACTGTTGATTACAAACGACTGTAGCTCTGTCTTTGTTTTTTTAGCCGTTATTTTGCATTACAAATTATTTAGGATCAAAATTGAACAAATAAAAATTTTCGAGTTTTTTAGCCCCTGTATGGTCAAGAAAAAGAGTTTGATGAGCTAACAAGTTCTTGAAAACACGTTTTTGGCTCTAAAATCCACATTTTTTCACCAAATTCATCCATGTTTGGTTTTTTAGGCGTTATTTTTCATTGCAAATTACATAAGACTAAAAGTAAACAAATAAAAATTTTCGAGATTTTTGGCTCTTGGTATGGTCAGATTACAAGGGCTTCAGGTGTTAAAAAGTTCTAAATACACAATTTATGGCTCTAAAATCCACATTTTTTCACCAAGTTCATCCATGTTTGGTTTTTTAGGCATTATTTTGCATTACAAATTATTTAGAATCAAAATTGGACAAATAAAAATTTTCGAGTTTTTTAGCCTTGGTATGGTCAAGAAAAAGGGTTTGATGAGCTAAAAAGTTCTTGAAAACACGTTTTTGGCTCTAAAATCCACATTTTTTCACCAAATTCATCCATGTTTGGTTTTTTATGCGTTATTTTGCATTACAAATTATTTAGAATCAAAATTGGACAAATAAAAATTTTCGAGTTTTATAGCCTTGGTATGGTCAAGAAAAAGGGTTTGATGAGCTAAAAAGTTCTTGAAAACACGTTTTTGGCTCTAAAATCCACATTTTTTCACCAAATTCATCCATGTTTGGTTTTTTAGGTGTTATTTTTCATTGCAAATTACATAAGACTAAAAGTAAACAAATAAAAATTTTCGAGATTTTTGGCCATTGGTATGGTCAGATAACAAGGGCTTCAGGCGTTAAAAAGTTCTAAATACACAATTTATGGCTCTAAAATCCACATTTTTTCACCAAATTCATCCATGTTTGGTTTTTTAGGCGTTATTTTGCATTACAAATTATTTAGAATCAAATATGGACAAATAAAAATTTTCGAGTTTTTTATCAAGAAAAAGGGTTTGATGAGCTAAAAAGTTCTTGAAAACACGTTTTTGGCTCTAAAATCCACATTTTTTCACTAAATTCATCCATGTTTGGTTTTTTAGGCGTTATTTTGCATTACAAATTATTTAGAATCAAAATTGGACAAATAAAAATTTTCGAGTTTTTTAGCCTTGGTATGGTCAGAAAAAAGGGTTTTATGACATAAAAAGTTCTTGGAAACACGTTTTTGGCTCTAAAATCCACATTTTTTCACCAAATTCATCCATGTTTGGTTTTTTAGGCGTTATTTTGCATTACAAATTATTTAGAATCAAAATTGGACAAATAAAAATTTTCGAGTTTTTTAGCCTTGGTATGGTCAGAAAAAAGGGTTTGATGAGCATAAAAAGTTCTTGAAAACACGTTTTTGGCTCTAAAATCCACATTTTTTCACCAAATTCATCCATGTTTGGTTTTTTAGGCGTTATTTTGCATTACAAATTATTTAGAATCAAAATTGGACAAAAAAAATTTTCGAGTTTTTTAGCCTTGGTGTGGTCAAGAAAAAGGGTTGGATGAGCTAAAAAGTTCTTGAAAACACGTTTTTGGCTCTAAAATCCACATTTTTTCACCAAATTCATCCATGTTTGGTTTTTTAGGCGTTATTTTGCATTACAAATTATTTAGAATCAAAATTTGACAAATAAAAATTTTCGAGTTTTCTAGCCTTGGTATGGTCAAGAAAAAGGGTTTGATGAGCTAAAAAGTTCTTGAAAACACGTTTTTGCCTCTAGAATCTACATTTTTTCACCAAATTCATTCATGTTTGGTTTTTTAGGCGTTATTTTGCATTACAAATTATTTAGGATCAAAATTGGAGAAAAAAAATTTTCGAGTTTTTTAGCATTGGTATGGTCAAGAAAAAGGGTTTGATGAGCTAAAAAGTTCTTGAAAACACGTTTTTGGCTCTAAAATCCACATTTTTTCACCAAACTCATCCATGTTTGGTTTTTTAGGCGTTATGTTGCATTACAAATTATTTAGAATCAAAATTGGCATTACAAATTATTTAGAATCAAAATTTGACAAATAAAAATTTTCGAGTTTTTTAGCCTTGGTATGGTCAAGAAAAAGGGTTTGATGAGCTAAAAAGTTCTTGAAAACACGTTTTTGCCTATAGAATCTACATTTTTTCACCAAATTCATTCATGTTTGGTTTTTTAGGCGTTATTTTGCATTACAAATTATTTAGGATCAAAATTGGAGAAAAAAAATTTTCGAGTTTTTTAGCATTGGTATGGTCAAGAAAAAGGGTTTGATGAGCTAAAAAGTTCTTGAAAACACGTTTTTAGCTCTAAAATCCACATTTTTTCACCAAACTCATCCATGTTTGGTTTTTTAGGCGTTATGTTGCATTACAAATTATTTAGAATCAAAATTGGACAAATAAAAATTTTCGAGTTTTTTAGCCTTGGTATGGTCAAGAAAAAGGGTTTGATGAGCTAAAAAGTTCTTGAAAACACGTTTTTGCCTGTAGAATCTACATTTTTTCACCAAATTCATCCATGTTTGGTTTTTTAGGCGTTATTTTGCATTACAAATTATTTAGGATCAAAATTGGAGAAAAAAAATTTTCGAGTTTTTTAGCCTTGGTATGGTCAAGAAAAAGGGTTTGATGAGCTAAAAAGTTCTTGAAAACACGTTTTTAGCTCTAAAATCCACATTTTTTCACCAAACTCATCCATGTTTGGTTTTTTAGGCGTTATTTTGCATTACAAATTATTTAGGATCAAAATTGGAGAAAAAAAATTTTCGAGTTTTTTAGCCTTGGTATGGTCAAGAAAAAGGGTTTGATGAGCTAAAAAGTTCTTGAAAACACGTTTTTGGCTCTAAAATCCACATTTTTTCACCAAATTCATCCATGTTTGGTTTTTTGGGCGTTATTTTGCATTACAAATTATTTAGGATCAAAATTGGACAAAAAAAATTTTTCGAGTTTTTTAGCCTTGGTATGGTCAAGAAAAAGGGTTTGATGAGCTAAAAAGTTCTTGAAAACACGTTTTTGGCTCTAAAATCCACATTTTTTCACTAAATTCATCCATGTTTGGTTTTTTAGGCGTTATTTTTCATTGCAAATTACATAAGACTAAAAGTAAACAAATAAAAATTTTCGAGATTTTTGGCCCTTGGTATGGTCAGATAACAAGGGCTTCAGGCGTTAAAAAGTTCTAAATACACAATTTATGGCTCTAAAATCCACATTTTTTCACCAAATTCATTCATGTTTGGTTTTTTAGGCGTTATTTTGCATTACAAATTATTTAGGATCAAAATTGGAGAAAAAAAATTTTCGAGTTTTTTAGCATTGGTATGGTCAAGAAAAAGGGTTTGATGAGCTAAAAAGTTCTTGAAAACACGTTTTTGGCTCTAAAATCCACATTTTTTCACCAAATTCATCCATGTTTGGTTTATTAGGCGTTATTTTGCATTACAAATTATTTAGAATAAAAATTGGACAAAAAAAAACTTTCGATATTTTTAGACCTGGTATGGTCAAGAAAATGGGTTTAATGACATAAAAAGTTCTTGAAAACACGTTTTTGGCTCTAGAATCTACATTTTTTTTACCAAATTCATCCATGTTTGGCTTTTTAGGCGATATTTTACATTACAAATTATTTAGGACCAAAATTGAACAAATAAAAATGTTCGAGTCTTTTAGCCCTTGCTATGGTCAAGAAAAAGGGTTTGATGA
>JAWNNJ010001570.1:0-65117 GCA_035045125.1 Hypselothyrea guttata
CTATAATAATACATTTTTAAACAGATTTCTTATACACTTAATATTACATTAAATATTCAGAAAACCCGCTAAATTGACAACGCTGCATAGAACACTTGTAAGTCTGCATAAATATACATACAAACACACACACACACACACACGCTGATACAAATAGAGGCCAAAACCACACCCGCTAAGACCTTTTGCTTTTCTCGAAAGTGCGTGAAGCGGCAGCAGCAAAAGTCAACAATGTGCTGACTGTTAACAGCAGTAAACAATGCCAAAGAGAAAGAGAGAGAAGAGAGCGAGTGCTGTTAATTAACAGCAAAGGTCGTTCAAATGCCTAACAGCGCCCATTGTGCACAAAAGAACAACTAACAGCGCGCTCTAACAGTGCGCTGTTAGGTATTACGCATCTCTTTAAGCTTTCTATGTTTGTTTTTGCTTTTGCGTTTGCCTTTATTTTATATTTTTTTGTTGTGCTCAGCTTTTTCTGCTGCTGTTACACATATATATAAATATATACATATTACTCGCAACTAAATACGCTGGCATGTGCCTTGCCGGTTTGCGGCGCAAAGACAAATGTAAATAACTTATATACCTAGCTGTATGTATGTATGTATGTATGTATGTATGTGTGTTTGTGTGTGTATCGCTTTGGGGTTAGCCACATGGCGGCTACGTTGTCGCCTTTCAGTTCAATTTGAAGCGCCGGCCGCGACAGACGTTTAACAGCGCCACGTGCTGTTAATGTTAAAAATACAGAAATTTAAAAAAGTTTCCGAGACTTTTAAGCAGAAATTGCGATACCAAAAGTGACAGAAAAATTCAAAAAAATTCATGCTTGAGCAGCAAACATCATACGTAAAAAAAAACAATTATTAATTTATTAATATTTAACTCGCGATTAACATATTTTTGTTTTCTTTGAAACAAAGAAAACGTTTAACGTGCAAACTGGATTTTCTAAAGCGGTTTCTTCGCCAGCAAAATAAACAACAAAAATTATTTATAAGAAAAAAAACAACAACAAATAAAATAATTTCGACTTCAGCTATAAATATGCATGAGCGAGCAGTTTAATCGCGTATTTTATTGTTAATAAACAAAGTGAAATAAACAAAAAATATATATATATTAACGAAAAATAAATAAATAAGTTTTACAACAAATTAAATTTGAAATTAAAATTTGGTATGTGCGTGCAATGTGAAATGCAATAAACAAAGTATTATAATAATAAATAAAACCAAAAAAAAAAATTAAAAATATACAATATATAATAATAATAAGTAAAGCCAAAAAAATAAAACTAAAAAAAAACATTGAGAAACATTTTTAGCCATTTTTAGTCTTAAAATAAATGCAATTATAATTCCATATATTTTTGGCTTACAATTCGCTTTGAAAATCGTTGGGTTTTAATAATACTAATAAAATTAAATATTAAATATTACATATCAACCGGCATAAAAGTTCTGTTATTATTTGTAGTTTTATATACACATCCCCCATATGGTTTTTATTTTTTATCTCGCCTTGTTGTTTGTATAATTAGATGAAAACAAACAGCAAAAAAATGCAAAAATTAAATTTGATTTATTACATTTTTTTTTTTTTGTGTCAACAATTGTGACGCAAATCTGAAAAGACCAACATCCACTTTGAGGTATTTTTGTCGGTTTTGTTTTGTTTTGATTTGATGTGGCCAAATCTCATAAATATATATGTATGTGTATATACAGATCTGAAATGTTCTGGATCGGTAGCTGTGCAAGTGTATCAGTTTTATGGTGTTTGTCTTGAGCAGTATATAGTATTATTTTGCCGGTTTTTCGACTTATTTATAGCACTTCCTAATGGCAAAGCCACGTGGGATCTTGAACAGCAACCGGGAGAATTTCAATCAATGATAAACAGAAGTCAAGTTCATTAAATCAAAAACAATTAATGAACTTTGCAATTAATGACTGATTGATGATAATTGCTTTTCATTTTAATTTTGCCTCAAACATAGCATAAATTTTGCAGTGGATTTTAGCTGATACATGGAATTAATACATGTTTTAAGTGATGTTTAAAAATTTAAAAAATTCAAAAGCTTTTTGTATATTTAAAGTTCATATAAGCTTGACGTCTTGCTTAAAATTAAGATAAAATCGAAAGCTTTTTAATTTCTGCTAACTTGAAGCTCTCACAAACTTTAAGTCTTGTTGAGCTTTTTGCGCATTCAAAGCTCTCTCAGTAAACATATCTTAATATATAATTGCAGTTTGAGCATTGGCGCTTTAATGTTCTTAGTTCTTTTTTTTTAAATTGTGCTAAAATTAAATTTATATTAAACTTAATCTTTTGATATTAAAAAAGTATATTTCTAGCTTAAAACACATAATTATGCTCAATGAATTCTCGTATTAAAAGTTTGTTGAAACATGAATATAGCAAAAAGCTCTTAAAGTCAAACTTTATGCAAAGCTAAAGCTTAAAGCTAATTGGTTTCTTGTGAAGCTCTTGGAATGGTAATATTTCTAATTTATTATTAGTATGTGACAAATTTAAACTCTTTGTGCTTAAAACTTAATTAGGCGTCATGATTATAATTGCATTTCTGAAAAACTAATCAGCAACGGCAATAAACTAGTATTAACTAAGTATTTCAATTGCTCAACTCTTTAGGTGCTTTGCTGATAGCATTTTGCAAATGTTTCATGCAAAAAACAACACAATTTGCAATCAAAACTCTTTGCGATAAGGCCTCGCCCCCCAGTCATAAAGATTAGCGTTAATCCTGCCAACTGTACGACTTGCTATATAGTATATATAGTACTTAGTTGAGTGCTAAATAAATACTGATATGGCTTACACTACTTATTACAAATCAGACAGCAAAACAATATAGCAGCGCGGCAATTGAATTTAGATTGGAATAGGTCAGTTCTAGTATCCGAAATATTATATAAACATGCAAGATTATAGGCGCCATAAGTTTCACTTTTTTGTGTGTGCCTGGTTATATAAACATTATGTGCGAACATCCATTTAATGATATTCCTAGATAATCCAATTGAAATCGATGCTCGACAAATGCTTTCAATTGTTCAATCTCTTGTTTATGCGAATAACAAATGAAAAATGTAAAAATGCAAAATTCATGAATTCTTACCGGCTTCAAGACAATCAAAACAAAAACCGGTAAGAACGGGTGCGATCAGTCGAACGCAACCGACTGTAAAATACCCTGCAATTAAAAATTATTAAAAAAATGCATATAAAATATTATACAAATCGCAGCAGCAATGTTTCATCTTATATTATTATCTGTATCAAAAAAAGCAATATTGTTTTTTAGATAACTTCTGTGTTTATTAACCGATCTTAATGCGCCTTTTAGGATCGATAAATATAATAGTGGAGAGTATATATTCAAAATGAAAAACTTCTATCTTCCGTATTACGCTTGTTATTCGGTTTTTATCGATTAGAGCGCAAAGGGGGCGTGGCATCAAATATTTGAAATAAACTTTATCTGCGTATTTGATACACCTACTTATATGCCAAAAATTTCTGTTTTAGCTATTATAGTTGCTGAGATCAAGAGTATATCGACTTTTAGGGTTTCCACACCTACTTCTGCCTGTTACATACATTCTCCCAAAATTATTAACCCTGCTTTTAAGCATTTTCAATGGGTAACCGGAATAAAAACAACAGAAAACAGACAACAAGAAATTCTTGCACAGATTGAAAACCGAAAATTTCTGCTGCAGAAGCAAAGAAGCAAAACAAGTCAAAGAAATTGCGCAGCACGCAAATTTGTCTATCGCTCTCTTGTGCCATGTTTTCGTTTGCGTTTTGGGCACCGGCTTCAACAATAACAAAAAGTAAAACAAAAACAAAAAAAACAATAAAAAAGAGCTACAACAAGAACAGCCTGTGGCAATCTGTGCAGCGGCAGCAACATCAACAGAGAGTACGAAAAACAAACGCCGACTGGAGGTACAAATTTCATTTTGCGTCGCAAAAAAAATATACAAAAAATCTCCACCAGCCTAAAGTTTTTGATATGTTCTCTCTCTCCCTCTATCTCTCTCTCTCTCTCTCTCTCTCTCTCTCTCTCTCTCTGTATGTGTGTGCCTGCATACTTTGGAGTTTTCTACGCAGCGGAAGTTGCTCAGAAATATGAGCTTAAAACTCCCATGCGAGAATAACTGCCAAGTGTCATGCTACTCTCATGCACTGTGGCCAAATCCGCCTTTTTCCCGCCAAATCTGGCTGGTTTTAAAGTGCATTTGCCCTATAATCATTTACATATTAACATTAAAAACCAGCTCGAGCCAAAATTTCAAAAGATTTCTGTGTATAATACACGCGAAAAATGATCTAATATGTATAAAAGTAATCTTTGTGAATGTAATTGCGAGATGTTTGAGATTGTGAGCTCATGTGTTGTTGAAATGCATGGAAAATATTGAGAATAACTTGGCTATTTTCAGACTTTGTTTGCTCAATTCTTTAAGCTTTAGTTACGTACCCCTCCCGCCAAAAACAAAAAATGTTCTTTTTGGGAACTCTGCTCTTAAGCGAGAATATTTGACAGGCATCCTTATCTTGCAAAATATAACATACCTTAAAGTAACTATACTTCAAGTACAAACAGCAGCTAATTACTCAATGCAGAACAATTAAAATAAGTACATAAATATAGATAAATATAGTTACACTTGGCAACAAAGTTAACAACTGAATAGACTAGATTATATATAACAATAATCTATAAATTGAATTGAATAGACTCTATTATATATATCAATAATCTATAAATTGATCAAGTTATGACATGCAAACTCAGCTGTTGTCTATGGAATGCAATTAAGCTAAATTATATCTTATTTCTATTAATTATATATAAGTTTTAGATGTACAAGCTTTACGTAATTCCAGCTTTATTATCTAAATTAAATGTTCTGAAAATATAAATTTTATGCCGTTACCTTAAAACACACTAAACACAGTCCGTAAAAAACCTAAAATATTTCAAAAATATTCAAATTAGATTGAGAACAATACCTACATCTTTAATTATAAATTTTAATTATGACTTAAACATTCATATCCAATCGAAAATACTTTATTTAATCGTTAATTATACATTTATATTTTATTAAAAAGTTAAAAAGCATGAGCTTACATTTTATAAGATTTAAGCCAAATTTAAATTTAAGACTTATGCCATCTTCCCAACCTCTTCAGTAAATTTTACTTGTTCAAACATTGAAATTTGAATAAAAGCACAAAAATCGTATAAATAAATTGTCAACTCAAACAACTCAAATGGAGATAAATGTAAATAGGGATCTTTGTACCTTCTAGATGCTGCTTACAATTAAATTCTTTATTAGCGTAACCCTCAGGGGTTATCCCAATAAAATTTACACATTTTCAGCACAAAGTTTTTTTTCTAGAAATTTACTTCCCCTTAAAAAAACTTTTATTTTAAAGATCAAACACATTAGGGATTTCCCTATTTCGCAAACGAATCTAAATTGTTAAAGAAAAGAATTTTTAACCTTTTTTTATTATCAACTACAATAAAATTGAAAATTTTAATAAAAAGTGCGTAGAGATTGCCCTTTTGCAGTTTTTTTTTGTGTAGAAGTGAACAGCTGTTGCCAAGGCAAGCTTCAGATACATTTGTATCTTATTTACTTGACCTTGCTGCCTTTAAGCGTTGATGACTTGTTGTTGTTGTGACGATCTTCTCTCTGTATATACAATATACTATATATGCCTACGGTTTTTTTCGTGCCTTTATCTGACTATTTGTAAATATTTTTATCTATTTATATGCTTAAAGAGCTTCATAACCAAATTTCGCATAACTGTGTTTATTTATTTGTGGAAATTTACAACATTTTGATTAGATTCTGTCAAAATTCATGGTCGTATCTTTTTATATGTATCTTTTATATATTGTATAAATCTTTTTATAAATGTGACAATTCTACGAATATATCTGATTAATTTAACAGTTTTCCATGAAATTTCATTTCATACTACTATATAACTAAGTTTTTTCTTGATGTTTGTGCATTTTTCCAGTTGTTTAAATATTTGTTTATCTCTAAATCTAACTTTGAATCTGTCTATAAATACATTTATCGCTTTATATGCTTTATTACGTATGCATACATTTTCTATAGTTAATCCATATACTTTTCGTCATATGCATAAATTTGTTTGCAATACTGTATATCTATTGCTCATTCATCTTTCATTCTGTACGTATTTATTTAGATATGTGACTGTATTCTCATATAGATACTATGCATCTATAGATACATGTATCTGTAATTTACATAATTTATTTATTTTTTTGCACTTGTATTGCATAAATCGCATAAACGTTTAAAGTTAATTTGCTTTTATTGCAAAGGTTATTTTAAATTTCATCGCATATCGAAACTGCGTAAAAGCTAGCTACAGATATAGATACAGATATAGATACAGCTACAGATATAGTTATAGATACAGATACAGATACAACATAATGCCATATGGAAAAAAACCTGTTACAAGCAGCTGCTGATGCTCAGCTTTTAGTTTTGTTTAATGTTTTCGATACAATTGCGATGATAAGCGAAAGGTCGAATCGACCTAGGGTTCAATAAACCTTTTTATTCGATTAGCTTTAATTTATCGAGAATGTTCGTTGTTCTTGACTGCACTTCAAATGCCATATCACTGCAAAATGTCATACTATATATATATATATTTTTTTTTATTTATTTTTTTACAGTCTATCCGGTTTATAAATTGTGAAATTGTTCAACACGCAGTTGGAACATCAATCAAACTCTTTTGCTGAGCTGTTGACGTTGACGTTGCATTATGAATTGTTGCTATCGTTGCTGTTTTTGTAGAATTTTCCGCTGCCATTTTTCCGAAACAGATTTCGATTGTTGTTTCACAGATTAGGCGGAGCTTTGTGTTTGTTTGCTCGCTATGTTTGTTGTCTTGTTTGTCTGTCCGTCTGTCTGTCTGTCGCTGTTTTGGGGTCGTCTGAGAATTGGGTCAAGTGAAGGAACTTACTTAAAACGGCAATTAAATTTCTGTTCAATTATAATTCGAACAACATAAGTTTTGTTCATGCTGCTGTTCTGATGCTGTTGCTGTTATTGTTATTGCTAAAGTTATTAATCTTGTTAGCGTTGATGATTGCCTTAATTGCAACACGCTTTGTTGTTGTTGCCAACTGCATAAATTTACTACTGTACTTGGCATACAGGGTGCCCGCAAAAGTTTGTGCAAATTCCGACAGTTGAGGGAAATATGGGATTTGCTTTAATTGCATAAATCATGTTTGAAACTGATACCCAAAGTTATGTTTTAGTTTACTGCATGACAAATATACACGAATTATTGATATCAGATAAATGATAGCTTTAGGGAGTATCGTTTTGGATGTTATTTAAAAGCTGACAAAATATAAATCTTTTCTCTACAATATAATGTTTACAAAATGTAATTAAATAAGTAATTAACTGGCAAACATTTATTTATTATTTATTTATTTATATTTATATTGATTATCAACTAAATATAGTCGAAAAGTTAAGTTAGAATTACAAAATTATTATTTAAAATGAAGATATCTGAGAATGAAAATTATAGAAAATAAAATAAAATTAAATTGGTTCAGGGAATATCCAGAAAAATCCCATTAATATACGGTCACACTCAAACACAAAAATATAACGAACTTGCTACATTCTAAGTTTTAGTTTAATTAGCTTTTTAGCTAGTTGTTGTATAAAGGAAAATTCTAATAACAATCAACGATGTATGAGAAGATATCCTATTGCTTATTATATCATATCATATCGCATTTTGTTGGCCAACAAGCGGAATGTGGCTAATTAACTAGCTTCTTCTTCTTCTTAGCTGTTTTGGCTCTTCGCCTGCGATTCATTACATATACTTATACTTATTAAGTTCTTTGTCTTGTTTTTTTTTTGTGCGGCAAGTTTTCTTTCTTTTTTTTGCTTCAATCAGCAGACGGTCCTGCCCACGCCTACACTGAAAGAAAAATGAAGAATTTTTGCACTTTAATAAGAAATATCGGCGTCAAAAGTTCTATAAACCTGAAAATTATTGAATTACGAAATCCGTCATTTAAGCACGTTCTTTAAATTCTTTTTTAATTTTCCTGACATTTTAAGTTTAAAATAAAATTAAATTCGTAATAATTAAGATATTTTATTCCATTAAATTTCAACTCAATTCCTAATCATTGTTAATCTGCAATATTTCACACTTCTATTCCGAGTTTTATTTTAACCAAACAAGATTTATATGTGCTTTATTTTGTCTCACAAAGTTTTATTTTTTTGAGTGTAGAATTTATACAGCCCTTGTTGGTTTCAGCCTGACCACGCCCTGTTAAAAGCCATAAAAAACACACACACACACGCTTAGTGCCCTGCCCAATGTCCTTGAGCTGTTTTGGCCTCTCACAACTTAATCCTGTGTCATATAGCAATCTCGGTAGCCATCTGAAACTTGGCCAACGCTTAATATGCCAACAGCAGCAGCAACAACAACAACAACCCCAAGCAGATTTATTAAACAAACTAAATCAGCTTTCAGATACTTTTTTTTTTAGTTCTGTCACAATAAATGTAAACGGCACAAGGTCGAGAGCTTGATAATAAATGTGGGGGATATGGAATAATTGCAGCTGCTCATTAGGTGTTGTTTATATACAGTTTAGCTATTTAGATTGATCTCAGATACTTTAATATCTATAACTATAAAAACTAGTTAAGTTTGCTCTAGGATAAATTAAGCAATTTAAGTATTTATTCATTGAATTAAATATGCATTAAATGCTAAATTAAATATGATATTTTAAAGTTAAAGTTTATGCTAATTAATTGTAAATTGTAATACAAACGTAGATTTAAAATATTTTAAATTCAAAATATTAAGAGCTTTTTTTTAAAATTTTCAAATTTCATATATCGCTCGTTTACCAGAAGAGTGTCATAACTCAAAAAAGTGCGTTTCGAGATAAACGCGTTTAAAGTTTTTAAGCGCCGTGTATCTCCATACAAGGTGGAGCGACATATTCTCTTCTCCCGCTGTGAGTATTGAAGATAGGATAATGAAATTTTGACACAAGATAGATTGATATTTAACGAACATTACTGCATTATTAACTCAAAAATCGCGTTTTTTGAGTTATGACACTCTTCTGGTAAACGAGCGATATATAATTTCACATCTACTTTATAAATCTATATACAATATCTTATAACTTACTTCTACAAAAATGCAATTAATTCTTATGTAAAGCTTTACCACTTTAATTTATTTTATTACCAGTATTTTTGTTTTATCGCTTAAAAATAAATATAAAATACTCTACTCCATTTAACATATGCCCTGGGTGATATTTCATCACAAAAATTATCCTGAAAGTTTTTAATGTTTTTGGTTTTATTTGTTTTTGGAGGTCAACTTAATATTAATTCGAACGTGCGAACGTGACTTTAAGTCCAGTCCCAGCTAATTATTCCATAAATTAAAAGCTACAATATCCCAAATAATGGGGAGAAAAACAAAGTGCAAAGCACGCAGTCTTACAGATTATATATCCAAGTATATTATTTATACAAAATGTATATCTAGACTATATAAAGGAAGCTACAAAGCAAAAAAACACACACACCCACCCTTTAAGAGGCGTTAATTAGCATGCACGATTTGATGTGTATACAAAATAACGTGTCGTATGTGTAAGAGTCTAGGCAGAACGACCGAGGAGCATGTAATAGATCTAATAATACGGGGTCTAACCTTGAGTGACCATTAACCTAGTGAAATGGACAATATGGAATCGTACCGGCCCAGTATTTAGTTGGGGTTGGTCGAGTTTTTGCGACGCATTTGCTTTGGGTAAACACAAAAATAAAAGTCAAGAATGTAAGCGCCGTTGCTACACTGAGAGAAACTAACGCACTGAAAGAAAGAACTATAGATTGTAGATTTACGACAAATACATAGGCATATCAACTTAGAGTAGTGAAATTGGAATATATAAATAGATTTTTAAACAATTTTAAAATCGTATCTATTAAATTAAAAAATATAAATAATACAATTAGAATAAAGTTCTAAATTCAATAGATTTAGTTTGCTATATTATATAGTATATCATGTGCTATATTATTCAATCAAGTTTATTATATTACATAATTCATTCAATTAATTCAGTTATATTTATTATTTACAATTGTCGTCTATTTAATTTAAAATCTAATTTTTTTATAACTCTGATTATATCGATATATGTATAAATGCTTTATAAATTATACGATTATTTAAGTTTCTTATAAAATATTGGAAACTCAAATTTGGACTATGAATTAACATCAAATTCAAATATTTTTTAATGCATATTTCATTGTTTTCAGTGTAGAATTGCGCTAAATCAAAGCATTCTAATGTACATATTAGCGTTAAGACATTTGTATGACATATTTGTGTGTTTATGCCAGTTTCTATAGCGTATAACACTTAATAGGTGCTCTTATTTACGATTTGACGACTCGGGCATGCCATAAAAATACCCAATGCCACTTGTTGGTCGGCTATATAGAATAGAATCTATATAGAAATACTTGTATATCGTATATCTCATACTTTGCAGCTGCAGTCTAGTTCTTACTGTTGTTGTCTTTTGATAACACAAGCCAATGTTGACTAGATATGTCCGTTTGTTTATCGTCGGACAAATAATATTGCATTTACCCACAGGTTTTACATGACAGCAACAACAATTTAATTAACCTAGCGCCTCAATAGAATGCGAAACCTGATTAATGTTTCTTTAATGAATAATTGTTTGACTTACGGAATGCATTTTCTATTATAATAAAAATGTATTAAAATTATTATTGTAATTAAGCAAGTATTAATTAATCAGTTTCACTTTGTCATGCAAATTACATTTGTTAGCTTTGAAGCTTGTAGTTAAGATTAAAGTACGCCGATTGAAATTAATAAAAAAACGGGTACCGGATATAAAAACAATAAAAATTTTCGAGAGCAGGAACCAATTTTATTTAAAAAGCATTAAAAAATAGACAATCAAGTAATTTTATCCTTCATTAAAAATTCCAGGAATTTATATAGAAAATACAAGAATACAGATTCATTTACCAAAGCTAACAGCTATATAATTTAGAAGCCCAGCATAAGCTCTCTCTGACAGCTATGACACTTGAAAATGCTTCTATATAACTATAGCAAACAGCTTTTAATTGCATATTCATATAATTATTTTTAATATTTTATACTGATTATATTATTGTTATTTAGTTATAGGTAGTTATTGTCAATGTCTATTTGAAGCTATTTTATATAGCTTTCATAGCTTTCCGTTAATCCAACACAATTGCTGTTTTCCAGGGAAATTCAACTTGCTTTAGTATATTATGAATGTGCTTTTTCATTTTCCATTTATAATTGTAAATACTTGGAAACGGTTTGCTTTGATCCTTTTATTATGCAAGAGTTTTTCTAGCGTTAAATTAGCTAGATTTCAGCATCATTATGATGTTTGCTTTGTCGTTTAGATTTGACATGTTTTTAATGAGTTTCTGTTTAAGCAATATATTTCAACTTATGCCCTGCCCCCCGCCCGCCCCTCTTTTGTCGTTGATTAATAAGCTGACAACTTTTCATTGTCCTTGCACAGCTGGAAACATCAAATGAAAAGCGAAGATGTGAAATGAAAAAAAAAGCTAAATGCTTTTTCATTGCAATTAGCTAATAACTTTTATTTTCCAGCAGGTTGATGTTTTTTAGACCCTTTACTTTAAAAAAGTAAAAAGGGTCTATTAGTTTAGTGCAAAGAGGAAATGTGTGTAACACCTAGAAGGAGGCGTGGCAGACCCCACAAAGTATATATATTCTTGATCAGGACGACAAGCCAAGTCGATATAGCCATGTCCGTCTGTCCGTCTGTCCGTCTGTCTGTCTGTCCGTCTGTCCGTCTGTCCGTCTGTCCGTCTGTCTGTCTGTATGAACACCTAGATCTCAGCAACTATAAGAGCTAAAGACACCATATTCGAGATTCAGGTTCCCCTATTCAGTAAGCAGCACGAGTTTGTTTTAGATTTTGGATACCTCCCCCTCTTCCCCCGCAAACCGCAAAAAGCTGCTGTAGCAACAGTTTTAAAGCTATTGATTTGTAATTTGGTATTTAACTAGTTTATGACATTCTCTATCAACGCTGTGAATTTTGTTTCGATCGGATAAGAAACAGCGAACATATGCCACAGACAATTTACCGCACTAGGCAGAGGGGGGGTGGTGTGCCTTGCATACGCGGGAAGCTTAGTGTGAGTGCGTCTGATTGTGTTTGCATCTACATATACTTAAAGTAAAGGGTCTCCTACGGTCGGTTGCGTCCGACTGTAGCCTCCGTCCCACTGACCTGCCCCGTCCCTATATTTGTTGTTCAATAACTGCTCGACACGCCCCAAATGCCAAATGACTACCTATAAAATAAATAAAAATAAAAATACATAAAATAAAATCTAATTAGCACCCACGCGGTTCAGCTAAGAATGTTCCAAAGTGTACTTGCAAAACACTTGGAGGCATCTACGGCTCATTTACATAAATTCCCATTGACGTCAATGTGCCCCAAAATTAAACCTCATAGCTTAGTATACATACTATGTTAGGTGCTTAAGAATAACAAATGACAGAGCCTAGTACAAGCAGCCAGCATATATGTTAGGGCTAATGTTGCCTCCCCTGTCTTCTACAATGTCGTCAAGTCGCGTCAAGCGGTTTTATGGCGGTTACAGTGGTTAAAAAAGACATTTCCGAGGCATGAACTCCAAATAAAAGCCAACATAGATGGTGCCATAAATTATTAGACTCTAGGATACCTGGTGAATAAATTCCTTTAATCAAATCGAATCGAAGAACTAATTTTTTTTAACTTTTAGGATCAAATAAATAATGCTGCATATTTATCGATAATTTCGATAGTGAAAACTGTAAAAACCTTATAACCAACTAGCTCTTAGATTTGAACCTTAACTGTAATAAATCATGCTCAATACCATAAAAATGTCTCATCGGTTTATTTCAAGCTTTAATGTATATCGATATTAAGTATAAATATCGATATAAGTATCGATATAAGTATAAAAATTGAGATAGTTTATCTATATCGACGCTTTCTATTTGCTTAAGTGTATCTTGCATCTTAATGTCAGATTCAACAATAGACTCCTGAAATATTTTTCCATTTTACTCGTTATTATTAAATATTCGATATTTAAGTTTCTAACAAATTGCCATATGAAGCAGTTTATCGGAAAAACAAGGCGCATAGTAAAAAATTGATTAAACTCTCTTTATAGTATCCCGAAAAAAAGTAACATTTAAATACTCATATATCGATTACATTTCTTTGATACTATCTCGAAAAAGTGTTATATTTAATACGGATATATTGGTATACCTTTTTATAATATTACGAAAAAATGCCACATTAAACATACCGATATATCGTATACAGTTTTTTAGTGCTTGCTGATTTTTATTTAACCGACCGCAAAGTGTATGCCATTTTCGACCTTAAGTAATTGTGCCTAAAATGTTTCCACTTCGGTTATTTCTGCTTAACGGCTATTTAAAGTGTAATCAAAACACCTAACGGTGCACATTAATTTTGTCTGTTTCGCTATGCGTACATATTTTTTGATAAATCGCTTCTTGGAGTCAGCTGGTGGCAAATTTTTTTCATTGAGTTTCTTTGAGTTTCGGGTGCAAAACAAAGAAAACGGTAAAGGGAATAATGGAATGGCGCGTGAAAATCATTCATTATAATGGCGCCCCTGTGATATAAGAATCAAAGTCGTAGATACAGCGCAGTTGAAGCAATTCGAAAGCTAAATAACTAAAAGTCGTGCCCCTTTTTCTGCTGGAACCAAACGTAAACGTAAACGTAAACAACAAACAAGAAGTCAGTTGTCAGGTGGTATTAGAGGTGTAAACAACGAAGCGAAACCATTAATTGAATTGAAACTGAAACGTGCACCTCAACTCTCGTAACTGCCCCCCTGTGGAAGCTGTCCGCCCCCCCCCCCCCCCCCCCCCCTGTGAAGTGAGTTGAGTACCCAATTACCAGAGACTCGAGAGACTCGAGTATTTGGAGCGCCAATAATATACAAATATTGTCGCCTCGACTGCTAGGGCAAACAGAGAACGGGAGAACAAGACACTACTTATCTAGAGTGGTGTATATAGTATCGGTTATATAAGAGTGGAACGGTTGTATCCGCATTGTCGATGTCGATTCGTATAATTCATTTGAAAGTGAGTCCCAAAGGTCTCGCGGTTTATGCGTTTCGTGTGTTTACTTTGTGAAATTCGCTAATGAATCATGCAAAGGTTGCGATATTGGGTTTATTCTAGGTTTATGACTTGGCTGCGTTTGTTTGATCTTCAATTTGTCATAATTGTATAACAGCCGGCTTATAACAGCTGCGAGTAGTATAACAAAGTCAATAAATAATAGTATTTTTGTTGTATAACAGCTTGGAATAATAGTTCTTTCAATTTACCAGTGTTGCCAGCTTAACTTAATTAACCAAATATTTGATTTAATTAGATCATGTACTCTGAAAAGTAAGTAGGGCTTTGTGGACATAGGATATATGTGTTATATCCATAAGGAGGCGTGGCAGAACCCCATAAGTTATATATATTCTTGATCGGGACGACGAACTAAGTGCGTCCGTATGAATACCTATATATATATATGTATAACACTTGATAAACTTTGGAGAATATGCGTTTCACTTTGTGTATAACAGTTTATTGGCCTGACGCTCAGCATTCATACAGAGACCCATTCAGCCCGAACAATTCTCTTCTGGCAACGTTTCAAAACCGAAAAGTAAGGCAAGAAATAGAAAAGCCATTACGAATGAGATACTACAACAAATTATTGCATAAAACGCCTTCAATGACAATTTTCGTTGCATTTGCACTGAAGGCTGCACTATTTGTGTGTCTTTTGTTATACTGGGTACAGTTGCCACAACTCTTGACTAATTAACGGCATACGGCAATTAAAATTGTGAAAAACTGTACGCCAAAAAAAATGTTCTCAATGTTTCCGGTTGCATTTAGTCAAACACATGTGCGTTTTGTCTAATTGCACCATACGGAAGTAAATACTGCGAGAGCCAAAGTAAAGCTGGCAGGGAGAAAACTTATATAGAGCAAATATCTGGGAAATAGAGAGTAAAGGGAAAAGTAGAAAGCCATACATTAGAAAAACAAATAAAGAAAGAGCGGCAACAAGTTGTTGCATTTCCAAATAACTCAAAGCTTAAACACTACGTATTATCCAAAAGGATTTCCGACTGCATAAGAGAACACATTTGCATATATCCTGTGTCCCATCAAGGTCACACGCAGGGTAGTCTTTACTCTGTTCAGTGTAAAGTTCAAAGTTTGCTCTTGCATGTCAAGGTCCAATTATACTAGAGGGTATGTGAGGGTGTGACCGCGTAATAGGTCACTGACTTTTTCAGGCATGTTATTGTTATACTCTGTTATACTGTCATACTCTTGCAAAAGGTATATTAAAACTTATTTTGAAATCTACTACTACATAGACTGTTCAAATTTTCCTTAATTGAGTCATTACTTTTGTGGATATTCAGTAAACCAAAAATAACCACAATCCAGAGTTGCCATATCGATAAATTATCGTGGATTTTATTAAACAGCTGGGATTCCTTTGAATAAAACGTAAAGATTCGATTGAAATTATTTCAAAATAAATCTATTTCTTTAAAAGCTATGTATTACAGAACAACAAAGTTGATTCTCTACAATATATACTAAATATTGGAGGGATATACTACATTCCAAATTCGTTGCGCCTGTAAGAGCATGATTGCTTCGGCTTGTCAGTGTTCATTTTTTCTCTCTACTCTTTCCAACTTTTCAAGTATTATCGATTTTATTTAACATGATGTATCAGATATCAAAAATTTAATATACATACTCACGAATTTATCATATTTCTAAGCTCAGCGCTGAGTCATCGAACTCGGGGGAATTAGCATACGGCATGTTTTCAATAAAAAAGCAGAAAGCTCAGCTGAAAAGGCGTAATTGGAGTTGTGTCGATAACTGAAGCAATTCGCAGAGCTTAGCACATTTCTTATTGGTAAAAGTTTGGTATATATGTATGTATATTTATGTTGGATGCCATGACGCGGGGCGTCCCAAATAAAACTACAAATATCCGATTCCCAATCACGTTCAAGGTGAATGTTGGCTATCGAAAATGACCACAAGGCGGTTTTGGAGCGAAGAACTTCGATATGCATATATGTGTTTAAAAGCTAAGTACGCATATTAAAAACGTAAACAATATTTTAACTGTTATTTATAGTTTGTCATGAGGGCGGCCAATCAATTTGTGCCTGATAAGTTAAACGCAAATAACTGCCAAGGCTGCTATCTCTTATCAGTTGTGAGTTTTGTTTAGGGTGTGTGTAGTACCGGGTCTGGGGTCTCAAGTCAGTCTGTCTATTGGGGGTCTGGTTGTCTGTGCCCTAGGTAGCCTGATAAGCTTATCAGCGCTAATAATTTGGCATTATGCAGGCCGCTTTTGAATATTTCACAGACTTGACCTAAATGCGCAATTCCAATTCTATATAGTATAGATTATACGTCATACAAATAATTATATGTGCATTTTTGCTTTCGTTAAATTTTCATGTTTATAGTTAGTTAATTGTATTTTGTTGAATGCAGAATTGTTTAGTAATATGTTGCAGATGCTAAGTGACAAAAATTCTTTCATTCTCATCTCTTTCGTTGTACCGTTACATCAAATATGTGTTGGTGGGTTGGGCCTTGCGTAGTAAATATTTATATGTGCAAAATGAGTATTTCTGATCTTTTTAACAGATAGTGATGTTGCAACATCTTAATTTGTTAAAATTTGAACGCAAAGTTATTGTTAGTTCAATTACTTAATGAATTATGCCAAATTCGTTTACAATTAATTGAGTTATTAGCCCAAAATAGCTCGTAGTAGTAGTTTGGCCGCCAAGGAGCAAGGATAATCATAGAAATTCATGAAAGCGGTTTCAAAATAGCCGATATTTGAACTAGACTGAATCGAAAGTGAAACTGTAACTCAAAAACTAAAAAAAAACCAACCGATTTTGTTACAACGCGTTGCAGCGGAATTAAAACCAATATTGATAATCGGTTTAAACAGGTGATTCGACGTCTAGCAGTGAAGGATTCAATGGGCAGCAGAAAAAAAAGGTCTCATTTTAGACTGCAAATAATAAGGAATAGAACCCAAAAAATTTTTCATAAAAATAAAGTCCTTGAACATACCTCCATAGTGCCTAAACCAAAGCGATTAACGCAGCCTACTAGGACTCGTATGGAATTTTCAAATAAATGTCAATTCGGGGCCAAAAAGTTGTAAAATGTCGTCTTTAGTGATGAAAAAAATTTTAATTTGACGGCCCAGATAACTGCAAAAAATATTGGGAACATTCGCCCCAGGAACACCGATCCTGCTATAAGGGAGGATTTGGAGGTGGTACTTGGATAGTATGGGCCGCATTTAGCTGCTGAAAAATTATATCTATATGCTTCAAATCTACTTGAATTAATGTCAATATGTAAGCAGATCCTTTGGACAGAAAGCTGATACAATTTGGTAAAAATTAATATGGCGTTAACAGGACATATTAACAGGATAACGCTACAAACCACACGAAACAGGTCGCAAACGACTTCTTTATAGACAGGAAAATTCATGTTTGACTATAATCAGTATTGAATCCGCACCTAAATCCGATAAAGGATATTTGGGGAATCATTTTCAATCTTGTTTTAAAAAACTTACGACAGTTTTAGACTGCACATAACCTCAAATCAGCCATAGTACGAAAATGGGCTAATATTGATATAACTACTTTACAGTTATTAATTAATTGTATGCCAAAACGCCTTAATTTAATTTTAAACAATAAGGGAAAACGTATTAACTATAATTATTTAGTTAACTTTCAATAAAATTCAAATAAATTTGATTTACAGCCAAAAATAAAAAAATGCACATATAATTATTTACTATGAAAAAATATTTTAACTTTGTTTTTTAGCTATAAAAAAAAATATTTTTTTTTAATTTTTGGTTTTTTATATCTTACATTATTATAATAATAAACCTGCATACCCAGAAATATTTTAATAATTCCCAAACTTTTTTTATTTTGCAAAAATGTGGTGCACATATAATTATTTACATGACGTATAGCATAGTATGTACATATGTCTGTCTGTCTATATACTTTCGCTTTCATAGCACGCATGCGTAGATAAGAATGTTGCTTTGTTGCTTCGGTTTTTTTCCGCTTTTGTTTCTTTTTTTCGGGCGTTTGATTTGCACATTTTTGCGCCAGGTCACGTTCCTGTCGTTTGGCTGCTCTGTGGCAACTCTGACACTTGACAAACCCCCAAAAGGCGCAGCATTACGCAAATGTTGAAAAGTGTTTAATGTTTCTATTTCTATTGCCATTTCCATTTCCATTTCGTTGCGTTAACCGCAAGGGAAATTGCATTCGATGACTGGGCTCAAGGTCATTTCTTTAATGAAGTGCCTGCCTGGTTTCATCACGCCAATGTAAACAACATTAGCAAACACAACAGCTTTTATTATTAACAGCAGCCCTTAACAGCCACGGTTATGCAGCGTCACAAGAAATGGCTGACATGGCAATATCAAATAAAATCGCTTAAAATAAACATATAAAATAAACAAAATAAATAAATAAATAATATATTTAATTAAATTAAAATTAGTACACAGTATTCAAAATAATATTATGTTTAAGTAGCAGCGAGTTCTAAAACCGCTAAAGAGGCAACAGCGCACTGTTAAGACGCTTCATAACAGCGCACTGTTAACCGCCACAGCAGCAGCGCAGCAGCAGCATCTCAACTATTTCTTGTACGCTGCTTTTACTCTCGCGCTCTCTTCGCTGTTAAGCGCTCTCTCTCTGGGGCACTTGTTTACACATTGCACGTGCATATTTCTGTCTTCTTTTCATGCTCAGTCTGTGCTGGCATTTTTAGGCAAACGGTTGTGTGTTCATCTATCTCCGTTGTGTGATTATTTTCTTCTCGATATTTCGCATTAATTTACACAAATTTTGTTTTTTTTTTTTTTTGATTAGGCTTATGGGTGCAAGGGGCGCAGCGGGCAACTTAACCTCAATTGAACCTTACGCCTGGTCGATTGCGCAAACATTAAAAAAATAATAAAATAGCAAAAAAGAAAATGAAACGAAATGATAAAAGAAAATAAAATACAGCAACAAGAACGTAATCAAACGTAATTACATTTTGCTCTTATGTTGCCTATTTATCAAATACCTCTGGCAACATTTCCATTAATTTTGCTTCTTTTGCTCTTCATTTCGTCGCACGGCTGATAATAAAAATAGAATAATTTCGTGTGTGTGTGTGTGTGTGTGGGTGTACGTGCGTGTGCTTTGCTGATTCTTTGCGTATTTGCCGTCTCTCTCTTCCGCTGTTTCGCTTTGTTTGTTTTTTCTTGCATTTATTGCTATGCAAAGCAAAGAGATTAACAGTTACACATGTGTGTGTGTGTGTGTGTGAACTTTGAACAATGCGCTCAGGCCTAGCTTAACAGCAACAACAACAATAATAACATAACTTGCGGTGCAGGCGACAAAAGCGTCGCAAGCGTCATGCTGCGTGCAGCTGACTAAATTGTCACATGCGTTATGGCATTTAAAATTGTCAACAAGGAAAACCGCAAAAAAAAAAAGCAGCTGCTGCAATAATAATTAATTGTATCAATAAACGAAAAATCAATAAAACAAAATAAATATATAAACAATAAGAGCAATTCGCGCATTTACATTGCTCTGTGAGAGGGGGAGGGGGGCTGCAGTGTGGGTGTTGAACTTTTCAAGTGCATGTTGCGCCGTCGCAGCGCAGTCGCTGCGTCAATGACGCTCGCTGTTAAGTCACTTAACAGTGGGCTAGGCTGTAAACAGTGTTGCCAGAAATAACCAGATTTCATTAGCAAAATATCTAAACAAAATAAAAAAAAAACATATTTTAATAAATATAATAAAAGCAAAGGTGGAAAAAAATAATTAATAAAAATTAGCTCAATTAAAATAAAATATATATTTGCAAATAGATTTATTATAACATGAATAGAATTCATAAATTAGTTAAATTGGCAACGCTGTCTGTAAAGTGCCAATTTGGCTAGTTTAAGAAATCCATTGATGCCTATTATAAATCTATTGAAAAATATATATTTTTATTATTTTTGCAATATTCTATAATGATTTAATATTTTCTGTATGTTTTTTTGCATATTTGATTTAGTTTTTATATTTATTTTGAAATATTTTCGGCTAGTTTGTAATTGAAATCTGGCTATATCTGACAACATCGCTGCTAATGCTAATTGCCTGCACAAATACAAAATGTTTAAAAATACATTGAAGCGCACACGCTGCAGTGTTTAACTGATAGCACTTATAAAAATAATAATACGACAAACAAAATAAAATAAATATATATATAGTATAGTGTAAATGCACACGCAACGATTTTGACGCTAGCGCCAGTGTTGCCATACAAGTGAAAAAGCTAAAGCTGATATTTATGCTTAAAAAAAATATTGTAGGGTTTTTTTACAATTTAATATAATCAACAAATCAGGCATTTCTTCACCCTGTATTTTTTACTTTCTTTAAATGTTTATACAAATAAATACCTATTTGCAATAACAAATCAAGCTCAGATAACATTTTATTATTTAAAATATTTGTATTAATTTAAAATATTTCACTGAAATTGCGAATATGCTATAGAATATGCTATAAGAACTTCAAAATATGCTAGATTTTTGTTTAGAAACTATTGCATTTTCAAGTATGCCAGATTTGGCCATAAATAAGCTAGTCTGGCAACACTGGTTACCGCCAACGCCAACGTCGACGTCGTCTGCAGCTTTGACTTAATTTGAGTGCGTTCAACTTGCAGCCAACGACGATTTTTAAAGCGATAGAGAGCAGAGAAAAAGCCCAGAGCTTTTTGACAAGTGCAAGTGCAAACAACAACAACAACAAAAGCAACAACAACAACTACAACAAATGAGCTTTTCATTTACAGTGCCAGGATTATGTGACTTTGGCAAAGAGAACGCCAAGCAAAGGGCATGAAAAGCGAGTGAGAGTGTAAAAAAAAAGATAAGAAAAAAATAAATCAATTGACCTGACACCATAGCGAGAACACTTGTTTTACACTGCGCTACAAAAGTGTAACAACACTAGACAACACAAGATGCACGGCATAACGCATCTCTATCGGCAGCATGCCGTCGAGAAGCAGCTCAGCAGCAGCAGCAGCAACAGTAATGGCCATAATCATAGTGACAGCTGGTCCCAGCAGCAGGCCAATGGCAGGCACCACGCCTACTCGGATGCCGCCTCCTCGCTGCAGAGCCATCATCTCTACAGCGCCGACTCCTCCAGCAGCTCCAGCAGCAACTCCAACACCTCCGCCCTGGGGGGCGTAACGGGCAGCGCCTACTCCCAATGGCAGTCGGATCGGCACTCCCAGCCGCAAGCCGTACCGGATGCCCTCAAGTCGCTGGCGAACCATCATCAACAGTACAGCAACTCGCCCAGCAACCATCTTGGCCAGGCCAACACCACCGGACAGAGCGGACAGCGCAGCTCCTACGACAGTTGCTACACCAGCGGCTCCGGCATCAGCGGCAGCCTCAAGCGCACCCCCTCCTCGAAGCGCAGCTTCTTCGAACGATCTCACAGTCCGGCCATCTGCGGTGTAAGCAAGCCAAATCCGTTTCTACCAACAGTTGTATGACATCCTTTGTATAGGCCATTTCCACGAGTACAAATGAGCACCATCATCAAAATGACGAACCACTTCATCTTAATGACGAATCGGTTTATCCAAAAGACAATTCATTTCATCCATTGACGAAACACAGCATTGAAATGACGAACCACTTCCATCCTAATGACGAACCAGTTCATCCAAATGACGAAACGAACCAAATGGGCATCATTCAAAATGACACAAGATAAACTCACATTTTGCGCTCGTGGAAATCGGTTATAACACTACAGCAAAGGTCACCTGATTAGACATAAATATACTTTATACCATTAAAAGCTCTTCCTAGTTGACAGTTTTCAATTTTTTGTTTAAAAGAGGAAAGTGGAGATTATGTTTAATTTCATTCCAAAGCAGACATTTTTGTTTATAAGGAGAGTGGAGATTATGTTCAATTTCATTCCAAAACAGACATTTTGTCGGCGTATGGGCAAGCTATATGGAGACTTTTGATATGGTTTAGGCTTCATACTCCATATTATGTTCGACATTAGCAGCTTCCCAAAGTAAAGTCGAAATCTTGATTTTTATAAAGTATAGACAAATTTTTAATCAATTTAGTTTTATGAAAATTAATGCAACTTATCATATTTACAAACTTCATGCACCAACAAATAAGTATTTTTGAAGGCTAATCATCAAATTGATAAGCAAAAGGTTTCACTAGTTATCTAATCGATTCAATTAGGGATTTTTCAAGTGGCTGTAGTGTAAACAAAGGGTTCCATACAACTATTTGGAGCCATAAAAAGCACTCCGATCGAATGTATCATTTTCTTGCAGAGCTGGCGACGTGGTGCACCCGATTTTGGCTCTCCACCACCAGCGCAACCCTCCGGTGGATTCTTTCCACATGATCTCGACGATATCTATGAGAGCCAAGCGGACCATCAGTATTTCACACACACGGGCGCAACCGGACAACAACGGAGCTCGGAACGACCCACCGCCATATCGATATTCCACAGAGTTAGTGCTGCGGCCAATTCCTTGGATGATTATAGTGCTGGCGGATCCCGTATGTCGATGAACAGCACGGATAGCGGCAGTCTACCGGTGCCGGGTGGAGGACCATTTGGACGACATCGTTTCGATAATGGATCGTTCGCCAAGAGTCTCAGCGTTGATGAATCCGAACCTCCGGCACATGCACAGTCGCCCCATAAGGATGGACATAAGCATAAGCATCAACATGGCCATCATAATCACCATAATCATCATCATCATCATCACTCCATACAGGAGATGTTGAAGCATTTAGGCAAGAAGATGCACGTCTGGCCGAGAAAGCATCATGATGCTCAGAGTGTCTGCACCTCGCCACAGAACGATCCGCAGGAGAATTTCCGCACACGCTCGAAGAGCTTGGACGTCAACACGCTCAGCAGACCCAATCGCATATTGGATGATTGTGGCGCCACCTACAAGATCTACGAGCGTATTGTCAAAGAAGGTATAACTCATAGGTGCTGGTACTTGCTACAGTTAGGCTAGGCTCTTATATTTTTATTCGTAATACTATATAATGTTTGTATCCTTCAAATAATATATCTCTTATTTATCCGTCCATCCTTAGGTGCTCATATGCGTCGTGCTTCAGCCGATTTGGAGAAACGACGTGCTTCCGTGGGTGCTGCTGGTCGAAGTTTCCGGGGTGACGGCACACTAGATCCACATCATGCAGCTATACTATTCAGAGACTCCAGAGGGGTAAGTTGTAGATGTTGAAAAAGCAAATCCATTAAAAATAGGCATTAAGTAGTATTTATGGTATTATCTATTTTAACTTAATATATAGTTTATAATTCGCTTTCGTTGACTGAATTCTATAATGGGTCTCTACCTCTCTCAGTCCTGGCATTGATAAATCGTCATTTTAAGCAGCATCCACTTAATCCAGCCCAGCCCCCTTTCCCATGCTCTTCTCCTTCCTTCTGCCACTTTGCATTCGTTAGCATAATTTGTGCCCAAGGCCATTAGAGAAGTCCGTGCACTTGTTGACTATTCGAGCTTTCTTCTTTTTTCTACCATAGCACAGTGGTCGGTTTCATAGGCCAAAACGAAAAAAAAAGATTTTGAGCTATTTGAGCGAAAACCCGTTTTATGATCAACTGATTGTCCGAACTTTACGAAACAATCCAATTCGTTTCGCATTTCTAACGGTTTCTATGGGAGCTATAGGATATATATAGTCAGCCGATGTTGCCAATTTTTTTGTAATATAGTTAGATTATTTTTCTAGATTTTTGGTGAAAATTTTATAACGATAAGTCTACTAGAATTATTTATGGCGCAGTTTTTTGACTCAACAAATGGTTTGCCCTGTTTTTTGACCCAATAGGTGGTTTTGCAAGTTGCTAAATTTGTTAATATTTTTGTAAATTCACATATAATAAGTCAGCCAATTTTTTTTATTTCATATTCAGATTATTTTTCTGCATTTTTGGCGACAATTTCATAATAATAATAATAATAGAAGTATTTTTTTTATTTTGTTTTTATTTTTTATAATTTTTTATGCTTAACATAAATGCAGCATACTTTTAAGCTGGTCTTTAAATCAACAAGTGGTTTTACCCTGTTTTTTGACTCCACAGGTGGTTGCAAGTTTTTGAATCACACATGTGGGTGAAATTTTATTTTGCTAAATTTGTTAATATTTCCGTGAATTCGCATATAATGCAGCCAATTTTTTTTATTTCATATTCAGATTATTTTCTGCATTTTTGGCGAAAATTTCATAATAATAATAATAATAATAGAAGTATTTTTTTATTTTGTTTTAATTTTTTAACAACAACAACACTCCCTCGAAAGTATGCAACAAGTCCATTTTTTTATTTATTTTATATTAAGCATTTTTCTCTGGATTTTTGGTAATAATTAACAATAATTAATTCTAATTAGAAGTATTTTTTTATTTGTTTTAATTTTTTTATTATTTTTCAACACCAGCTCGAAAGTATGCCATAAGCAGCTTATGGTTTCTTTTACCGCAGCAGCCCGCAGTATGCAACACTTTTGTTTACAGCGCGTTAACAGCTGTTTGGTTCTGCCCCTGTTAGAAACTGTTAATGAAATTACTCACAGACTGGGGCCGATTGGCTGATTAAATTAGTCATGTGGAGTGCAGATTAAATAGCAAATTAAAGCTGATAGCAGGTAATTTGGGTGTTTTGGTTGAACCCCGAGCCTTATCTATTCTGAGTGTTGGGTTGACGTAAGCGCAAGGTCAGCTAAATTGGCTAAAAACGGTTCTTACGCGTTGTTTACGTTGTGTTTCTTCACACTAGGCGGAACTGGTTTTTATTTTTATTTTTTATCATTGCAATTACGTACCGAGTTCTAATTATTATTATTGTATCGACTATTGTTTAAGCAGCATTTTTTACGGGCCTGTCGAGCATTGTTTATGCGCTGCACCCACCCTCCATTTTGTCTAATCCTGACGTCAGCTGCGGTGAAAGCCCCCCATGGAGCTCCATTTATATATATATAACTATATTTATATATATATATTTATAGTGTGTATCGGAGTGTCACTTGGAATGTGTGTATTTCTCAGCTGATGATGATTAATTAGCGCGTACATTTCACATAATTCACATTTCATTGCCTAACGCGCAGACAATTTCAGTTTTAATTCTCTTTGCTTTGATATTTACTCTCTCTCTCTCTCTCTCTCTCTCTCACACACACACACACGCAAAGTTTATTTTGTTTATCAGTAAATTTACAGATTGAAGCTTTTCCCCTCTCTGTAATGAGCCACACGCTTATCCCTACTCCAGTGATGCCAGATTTAGCTAAATGTGCTATATTAAATATCTAAAAAAAAACTCTATTAAAAAAATTAAAACATAAAAAATAGATAAATAAAATAAATCAAAAATAAACAGAAAATAAATTAAATACAATAAATTTAAAAATTAAGGCTGATAGCAATATTATAAAAATAATTATATATTTTTAAATGGATTTTTTTGTATTGGTAACGCTATTTTTCTTCAGTATTGCTAGATTTTCAATAGAAATTATCGCACAAAATTATATAAATAAACATAAACTTTTAAAAAAATACACTTAAAAAAATATATTAAATACTTGTTTAATACGTGTTTAATACAATATTAGAAAAAATAAAATTTAAAAAAAATAGATTTCAATATAAAATATCTAAAAAGAACTTAAATTTAATAATTTTTTATTAGCAAATAGATTTGCAATAGACTTCTGATATCAACTAAATTGACAACGCTGCCAAATTCAGTATTGCCAGTAATAGCTAAATTTAAAATAAAATAAAATATATAAATATTGCTCAAAATAAACATAAAAGTTAAAATAGAAATGTATACAAATAAATAAAAAAAATACAATCAATGTAGATTTAAGTTAAGCACAAATAGAATTCTGAAATCCGCTAAATTGGCAACGCTGTCCGTAGGCTCTATCCGCTGTAGTGGGTGCGCTTTTCTCTCTCTCTCTCTCTCTGGCTGTCACCTGCTCTCTGCGCTTTGCTCTCGCTCTCGCTCTTTTTGTTGTAGTGAAGAAGCTTTGGCCTCTTGTGCCATACACTTGCAGGCAGGGAGCATGCACTTGATGCAATGCAGTTGGCACAGTTAATGGAAAAGCAGCTAACAGCTGTTGGTATCAATTATCAGACTTAAATAAATAACCAGAATGATCAAAGCAGCTCAGTCGGACGCAATCGACTGTAGAATACCCAGTACCCCATACTTTAAATATAATTTACAAATATTTTAATTATATTTAGAAAATGTTTTACGAAGCCCTGCAGCAATGCTACGTCTTACTTATTTGTCTGTGGGCGAACGCAATATTGTTTCTTTAATAACTTCGGTGTTTATCAACCGATTTCAATGCGCTTTTCAGAATAGTTAAATATAATAGCATAGAGTATGTATAATGAATAGCAACCTTTTGCGTTCAATATTACGCTTGTTATTCGGCTTTAAATCTGTTTATATCGATTATTACGTAAAGCGGGTGTGGCATTCAAAATTTTAAATAAACTTGGGCTGGGTGAGGTATACACCTACCTACTTATCAAAATTGACTGCTCTAGCTCTTATAGTTTCCAAGATCGAACTGTTTATTCAGACGAACGGACAAGTATCGAATATGCCACGCCTTCTGCCGCCTGTTACATACATTCCCCCAAAGTTATTAACCCTGTTTTAAGCCATTTTCAATTATGCTTTATTCGACGCAGTTTATTTTGATCCAACTCTCTCTCTCTCTCTCTCTCTCTGGCTAGAGTGTTTACACTTCGATTTGCCATGTATAGCTAGATTGCGCTCTCTTGCTGTTTGCTTAAGCTTTAGCACTCTCGCTCTCTGTGTGCGTGAGAGTGTGTGTGTGTGTGTGGCTGTGTGTGTGTGTGCGTAGACACATGCGACGATCATATGGCAACGCTGGGGGAAACTGTTAACCAGTTTACGTTTACATTTGGAAGCGCGCAGACGTGCCCGGAACAGAAGCAGCTAGCAAAGCGGAAAGCTGCGACAACAAGAGAGCGAGATAGCGATATAGAGAAAAAGAGGGAGAGAGGCAGAGAGAGAGAGCGCACATTGAGAATAGCAAACACAAAAGGCAACGGCCGCTTGCAAATATTTTATTTTTTTTCGCAGCGCATGTTTATCAGTGCATGCCTCTCTACACCCGCAACTGTGAGCGTGAGTGTGTGTGTGTGTGTGTGCGTGTGCGTGTGTGTGTGTGTGAAGGTGTGTTTGTTTATACTAAATAAAAAAGTGCTTAAAAATAAAAAATTAAAGTGCGTGCTGGTTTTGTTGGTGCTCGCTGATGTATCGTCGTCGGTATTCCGCCTTCGAGTCGAGCGCACCGCGCATTGGCGTGCTCTCCGCTCCCCCCGCTGCCGTCGCCCCCTCCACCTCCACCTCCTCAGCAGCAGCGGCAGGTGTGCCACAGCATGCAGCTTTTAAAACGGCGCACAATAACAAATTAAGCGTGCGCTTTGACCCAAATCTGCCCGATAATGACGATAACAACAATAACAGAGACAAGACAAAGGAGAGCAACAACAGAGAGCATAACATGAGCTACGACAGCCTGCATGCAAAGATGGCGCGCAAAGCTCGCTCTCTGAGCAATTCTCCGCTTAACAGAAAGAAGCGTTACAGCCATCTGCCGACGCTGCTGTCGTCGAATGGACCCGCTGCCAGCGCCCATTATCAGCTGCTGAACAGCGCCAAGCTCAATGACTTTGTGGACGGACAGCAGCAGTCGACGTCGCAGTCGGCGTCGCAGTCGGCGTCGCAGTCGCAGCACGTAAGCAGACGCGATGACAGCATCGCCAGCAGCAGCAACAACAACAATAAGAGCAAAAACAAACAAAAGGATGGCAGAAAATTGTCAGCAACGCTGTCAGCAGCGATGCCGGCAGCGCTGCTGCGGCGCAGCAAGGCAGCCAGCAATAACAAACAACAACAACAACAGCAGCAGCAACAACAGCAGCAGCAACAACAGCAGCAGCAGCAACAACAACAGCGTCACAACAGCAACAACATTGCCAATGGTCTGCTGCCTGGCAAGCGTCTCTCCTTGGGTCATTCACCGCCAACCGCTCCCCTCGAGCTCCCCTCTGGCGCTGCAGCTGGTCTGCAGCAGTCGCTGGTCTATCAGCAGCGCCGCAGCAGCAGCGGCAGCCACAGCCACAGCGCCCACAACTCCCCCCGCCACGCCTCGCCCGCATCGGTGCATCAGTGTCTGCTGCTGCGGCGTCGCAGCGACTACAGCGTCGAGCAGATCGAGCAGTGGAAGCGGCAGCAGCGCAGCGCAGGCCGCAAAATCAGCGTAAGTTCCGTTGTAAACAGAGAGAGAGAGACGCAAAAAGAGAGAGAGAGTGCAATCGAGAAAGAGCGAGCCAATCACAGAGAATGTCACCCGGAGAGAGCTTTTGCTTCTTGCTCATAAGCTGTGTTGCTAAATTCGTCTTTTTTTACGTCAAATCTAGCTGATTTTCGAAAAGCATTTCAAAACTGCGGCAAGCGGAAAAAATTATTCAAAATTAAACCTGTTTTTTTTTTGCTTTTACTTCATGCCAAAATAGGGCAATACTTCTAGATCTCTTACCATAATTCTGAGTGAAAGAGAGGGAGAGAGGAAGGGAGAGAGAGAGATATCGATAACAAGTTGCCCAATTCGCTTTTTCCCATAAATTTCTGGATTTTGTTTTAAGCCATATCTAGAAAAAATTTTAAAACTGCGCATATCGGGAATTCTGGCTTTTAAAAAATTAATTTGGAATTCTGTCAGTTTTTTCTTAAATTTTACAAAATTTGTGCTTAAGTAACGTACAATTATAGGTCTGTTGTCATTATTTTGATAAATTTTTACTCTAATTTCTTTGAATTTCAAGCAAGTTTTTAGGGGTGGCGTAGGGGAGAGGCGTCACAACCTTATTCACCAAAAACATTACTCAAAAAAAAAAAAAATGAAATAAGAAAAAAATTCTCATTGTTATCTTACCTATAATTAGGATAATTTATACTATGAAACTATTGTAACATCCTATGGTATAAATTACTACAAATAATAACAGATACCCATAAAAAAGAAACAACAAATTCCAAGCAAATGTCGAAATAATTATAATATATTATGAAATTGAAGAATTTGATTGAAACCCGTTCTAAGTAGTTCTTCGTCTTTGCTCATTCAAAAAACAACGAATAATGAAATATCCTAAAGTTTGTATCAGTTTTAATTTGGCTTGGCAGATTCGGAAACCTGCTTAAGCCAAAATTTTAAGATTTTCATGTAGAATACACACCAAAAAAAAAGTATTTGGGGAAATAACTTGCGTGGTTTTTGAGATTCTGATCTCAATTGTTGTCGAAAAGCATGGAAAATCTTAAAAATAACTTGGCCATTTTTGGGCTTTTCATTTCCTTCATTTAAAACAGCTTTATAAGAACAAAAACTTGGCAACACTTCCGAAGTTTAGCTAATAGCTAGATGCTATTTCGAGTAGTTTATTTGCCTTCTCTTTTAAATAGAGAAAAAGAGAGAGAGAGAGAGCAGGTTTGCACGTTGTTTATTGGGATTGCATCGGATTATCGGTTATCGATTGCAATATTAAATATTTCAATGCTAATTTCGTGTAGTTGTATTGCGTAGAAACTAAATTGTTTATGCGATATCTGGAGAGCTGTTTATGAATATTTCATTGAAGTTTGCATTCTTGTTTTGTTTGTTTTGTATTTTATTTTATCTGCGATTGCGTCGCGAGTTTTTATGATTAAGCGATTAGACCTCAGAGAACTACTTACGTCCGTGCATACTATAAATGTATAAATGTTTATTTACGTATACTAAGTATGTACATACATACCTATATATATATCTAAGTACATTGTACACACACACTCACACACACACGCACAGATAAATACTTACATACCTAGAGTTGAATTTGACTTGATAGGAAACGTGACAATCATCGCTTGACCTAAATATGCGCACAACAATTGCTACAGTCGTACGCCACCGACAATTAAATACCCTGCAGTGTGAATTCTGTTTATAAATGATCTTATTCAGTTTTATTTGTTTTATTAAATTAGATAAAATATTTAATATTAAATTTTTGAAGCTGTGTGATTGTGCAATTTTAAGTTTTTATATTTTAATATTAATTATAAATTTATAACTAGAATTGCCATCAAGAATATTATTCCAATTGACGTAAATATTTTTATAGCGCTATATCAACTCTGCTGTGACTCATTAAAAAATACAATTAATTAAACAAATAAAATAAAAAATAATATAAAATATGGACGGGGCAGATCAGTGGGACGGAGGCTACAGTCGGACGTAACCGACAGTAGGAGACCCTTTACTTTGAGTATATGTACATACAAACATAATCAAAGGCACACACACTAAGAAACCCGCGTATGCAAGGCACACCACCCCCCCTCTGCCTAGTGGGGCAAATTGTCTGTGGCATATGTTCGCTGTTTCTTATCTGATCGAAACAAAATTCACAGCGTCGATAGAGAATGTCATAAACTAGTTAAATACCAAATTACAAATCAATAGCTTTAAAACTCTGGGTACAGCAGCTTTTTGCGGTTTACGGGGGAAGGGGGGGAGGTATCCAAAATCCAAAACAAACTCGTGCTGCTTACTGAATAGTGGAACCTAAATCCCGAATATGGTGTCTCTAGCTCTTATAGTTGCTGAGATCAGGTGTTCATACGGACGGACAGACAGACGGACAGACAGACAGACAGACGGACATGGCTATATCGTCTCGTCTTGTCGTCCTGATCAAGAATATATATACTTTATGGGGTCTGCCACGCCTCCTTCTGCCTGTTACATACATTTATGTTACTCTTTGCACTAAGTTAATAGACCCTTTTTACTTTTTTAAAGTAAAGGGTCTAAAAATAAACAAAGTTCAATTGATGTATAGTTTTTCCAATAACTCTTTGATATTTTTATTTAATTAGGTCTATAATTTTTAATTAAAAGTAATCTACCAACAACTTTAAATTGGGAAATAAATTTACTTCAACTGAGTGAAAAAATTTATTTTAATTAACCCTCAAGATATGTATAAGTAGTATAAAACCTTTAATTGATTAAATGAACTTGCAGTTTGTAAGGTTTTTTATCTTATGCCCTGTACCCATGAAACTGATTAAAAAAAAGGGTTAATGACGATCGTTTTTATTTATTTTTTACACAGAGTTGATATACCCCTTCTACACCTTGGCTTGGCACTTGATAGTATTAGGGAACTAATTGGGACCTTGTAAATGATTAGGACAGCACGTATAGGTGTAATTTTATGATATTTGTTTATACTTTTAGTACTTGGTGCTGTATAACTAATTTAACTGTTGATTTTTATAGCTGCAAAGCACAAAACAAACAGCCAATGCAATCTGTGGATATTATATAATATAAACTTACTATACCTCGATAAACAAATAACACGTTTGTACTAATAACAATAACAATAATGGTAATCTAAGCTAGTATAGATTAAAATCGAAATATATCGATGCGTAATGCTTATCACTAACTTTGCTTTATGTCTCTTCTCTTTGCAGTTACCCGTGGCAGATCCTTTCCTAGAGAAAGTCAATCTATCTGATTTCGGTGAGTATCTATATCTTTCGAAATAAATTAGCTGCGAAACTTGGCAGCTGATCAAGAGGATGACAGCTACCAGTTTCGATATACGTTCTCCGATGTTATTATTTGCTGTTCAGTCGGCACACGACGTCGTTTAGGATTTGTGTAGGGAACCTCAAAATAAATTTATATATGGAATGTCGCCATTTAATTTAATCAAAATCATATTTCACCGGGATTAACAGTACAACAACATTAGTATTGGAGCGTGGGCGCCAAGCATATAATATATAGAGCATCTAGCTATACACTGATACAAATCTTGGTGTAAATTTCGATGTTTAAAGATAGAAAATGTGATCTAATATAAAGATCTGCGATATGGTAGTTCATTTCATTGGCTATTTCCACGTTCTAAATTTTGGTACATTCGACTCCATTTTGTATGGTTTATTCTGTTTAAAAAGCTTCATAATTTTTTAATCGAACTCAAAAATGTCCACAGAATTTCAATATAATCAATGTAATTGGTCGTATTAAAAAATCTAATTAAATCTTAAGGTATATACACAATTTAAAATATTAACAAAAAATTAAATAAATAAGGTTTTATAAGACTTTTTTTTTATTTATTTAGAAATAACATTTTAATAACTGATTTATTTGTGGATAAATAGCAAATAGACGAATATAATAGAAGAAAATATTTAAATTAGAATTGAAAATGGAAATATTTAAATGTACTGTGCTGTTTTTCTTAGTGTATATCCATTAGACGGCGTTGACGTAGGAAACAATCTCTCACACACACACATAAATACACGCTAATTATAAGTTCCAAGTACAATCGAGATGAACTATGTATCCATCGGATCTGAATCGTCTTGTATAAGGTTTTCCTGCATTGATTTGTGCATTGAGGTGCCAGCTTGGGGCATTTTCATGTACGTTATTAGCGTCATTTTCCTCTATGCAGATTATAAGATTTGTGGCTAAAATTGATTTAGAATCCACGCTACGTTTCTCTCATTTGTACGTATAATGTAGAATTTGTATATTGTACTGATCTATAGGCTATATAGTTGGTTTCTTTTATTTCTTTTTGTTGTTGTTGTTTTTGTTGTTATTTAGTGTTTGTTTTGCGCTTTTGGCGAAAAACTTTTGCGCTTTTCCGAGCAAGAGAAAATATACAAAAACAGAATCAGTTTATGATAAAATCTCGAGACGTTCAAACGGACGACAAAAAAATTTCGAAACAAATATCGCCGACGCGCCAACTGAACAGATCTATATATTCGGCCATCCTATAGATCATGTTCAGAACCTAAAGGCATATAGATAAATGCTCGATACGTAACTCGAACAATTCAAAGTGTAGTTGAAGGTTCTCTTCGGCTTAATTAGAAGCCATTAGTCATACGTGAAAAATTTCAAGAAAAATACAAAAAATACAAAAAAAATAAATAAAAAAACAAAATAAATCACTTGAATGAAAATGAATACCTAGGCGAATACGAATACGAATACTATATATATGTATATATACTCGGTATTCGTATGTCCATATGTCCATCACAGTACCAAGTGCATGTGTGTGTGTGTGTGTGTGTGTGTGTGTGTGTGTGTGTGTGTGTGTGTGAGCCCCTTGATGAGGCGCCGCAACGCCCACAATTGAAATTGTTTTGCAATTGACGAACACAAACAAAAGCAAAAACACAAGAAAAACCAAAGCATAATAACAATAAAAGCAACAAGAATTCAAGGCATTTTAATTAACTTGTGCAAAAGGAAAATACAAAACGATATAAATAAGAAATAAAAATAAAAATAAAAAAAACCAAGCTAATCAGTAAAGCAACAACAGCAACAAAGACAATCAGATACTGTATCTATATCGCAAACTGATACAAATGTATCTATGCGCTTTGGCGGGACCTTCACCTTTTTCCAATCTGCTTCTTTGTTATTGTCTATATCTATCGCTTTATCTCTAAACGAGTCCCTGGCAACAATTTTAGTAGCAACTAACCAAATTTAACTAAAACGTGTCTTTAATTGCTTTAGATTGTTTAAATAATTCACCCAAAATTTCCATGCCATTTATGCCATTTTCTCTGTTTCTCTCTCTCTCTCTCTCTTCGTTTCTTCCACACTTTTTGGCAAATGATTTGTGTAACAAAAGTTGTGTAGGAGCTGCAAATTATGCAGTAAAAGCTACACAGAAGAAAGTTATAAAAATGGTGTAAAACATAGCAACAAATCAACAGATTATTAAATACGAAAGGTATATATGTTAAATATTTTGTTTTTTTTGTTTAATTTAATTTATATTTAGAACACAATTAAATTATTAAATTCAATTAAATCTTGGCTTGCGAATTTATTAATGAAAGTAAATTACTCTCAGTGTACCATATCGTTACGATAATTCGCATACGATAATTAGGCGATCGTTTAATATGTAAATCTATCGAAAACAGATTCAAAATATAAAAACAAAAGATAATTCTTTTCGTAAACTTATGCGGTACTTTTTAAATATTTGTTCCTATTTATTTATTTTATTTATTTATTCAATGTCAACTAATTCCAGTCGACACAGATGATTAAAAATACAAATTAAAATAAATAATTCAACTAAATTAAATTATAGTATTCTTTATTCAAAAAAGACAAACAATAGCTTAAATATAATATTAGTTCGAAGATCTCAAATTTTTAATATAATATAATAATAATATAATATAAATAAATAATTAAACTAAATTAAATTATAGTATTCTTCATTCTAAAAAGACAAACAATTGATTATATTGCTTCAATATAATTTTAGTTCGTAGATCTTGAAGTTAAAATTTTTCGACTAAACTCTCAAATGTTTTTGCTGTGACAATTATTGTTTATTGGAACTTTTTCAACATAAATCCAGATTCAAATGAATTATATTTCCAGACAATAGCTACTATAAATTTGAGACGATAAAACTACACATAACAGTAATAGTATACCATAAAATAAAGTAAATAAATTTTTATATTTTCACAAAAAAAAAAAAAAAAAATCGTTGAATATCGAATTCCAACAGTGTTTATAAAAAGAGAACATTTTATTTATCAGTTGCTCATCTAAACTTCCAAGAAGTGCAGAATACTAGAAGTTTTGCCTTTTTTCCAGACAATTCAAGTGAATCATAATTTATAAATGCCTTCGAAGACTCCTCAACTAAAAAGGCTTTAAATCCGTATTTATTATTCAAATTAATTTAAATACAGCTTCGCTGTTGATCGATATGCAAGTCAAATTTTCGAAAGTTTTCAATTTGCCAAATAGTTATGCCAAATGCTTGAAACCGAAAGAGTATTTGAAGCATAAATCATAAGAGCCCATAGACAACGCGTGTCGTTTGGGACTAATTTATTTATTTATTTAAGTTGCTTTTGGCACAAATATTTCGATAATCTCTTTGCAAACTCGGACAATGCATGGGTATTATTATTATGCTTGGCGATAGTTTTGTGCTTTCTGCATTTATCATACACTTGACAGTTGGCTGAGGGCATATAATTTCAGGGGTTTGATTAACAGAGTGTAGTGAGAGTGAGAGGGGGAGCGGGGGAAGAGAATTTCTCTCTATTTTGATTATACATTTTTATGGCTGAGAAATTTGCAAAGCTATTTTTGGTTTGGCTGCTCTTCATGCCGCACACTTTTATTTCAACGCTTAATTTATGTTAATTAAAATGTCTAAATGTAATTTATTGAAATGCAGACACAAAAAAAGAAGAATGAAAACAACATAAAATAACAGCAATTTGGGGTAATTTGTTGCTGTTGTTGTTGCTTTTTGATTGCTGTGAATTGAAAAGGCAATTTGTATAATAGCAAATGAAATAGAAAACGCTTTAATAATAGCGAACATAGTGTAATATATATTATTTAGTGAGTGCAGTTATCACCCGCTGTTTAACGTCTCGTAACAGTGAGAAGCGCATGGAGAGGCGCGTCGCTGTAAAGCCGCTGTTAAGCGCCTGTTAAGCGTCTGTTAGTTCAATTAGTTGCTCAATTAGCGCTATTGAAATCAAATCTATTCGTCGAACCAGTTAATTGGCAGCATCAACAGCGTGTTTCGGAGTGTCCGCAGAGTTGGATATAGATCTATTTTTTTGGCGCGTTCTAATGGTGATACGCTGTGGCTAAATTCCCAAAAAGTCTCTGAGATCGCACAGAGAAACGCATGTTACAGCTGCATTTCTATTCAAATCATGCGGGCCGTTTGGTGCTCGGCGGCAGCGGTCGACCTACCGATGTGCTCTATTATCCCCTGGAGAGCATCAAGGAGTTTGAACAAATCTCCGAAGCCTGGAAGCGTCTGCTTGCCCAACTGCTCAAGCAAGGTGTTAAATTCGACCACATATCTACAATATTTGCTCAGATTGAGCTATAACATTAACATTAACATTGCAACCTTTATTTTTTGCTCTTTGCAGAGGAGGACGACTCACAGATCTTTGTAAAGTTCTTCCGTTTTCACAAGTGCTATGATCTAATACCCACCTCAGCCAAACTGGTCGTCTTTGACACCCAATTGCTGGTGAAGAAGGCCTTCTATGCCCTGGTCTATAATGGTGTACGTGCGGCCCCGCTCTGGGATTCGGAGAAGCAACAATTCGTCGGCATGCTGACCATCACGGACTTTATCAAGATCTTGCAAATGTATTACAAATCACCCAATGCATCCATGGAACAGCTCGAGGAGCACAAACTGGATACGTGGCGCAGTGAGCATTACGAATAGTTATATAAACATACATTTGATTAATGTATTTCACTTTCGCCAGGTGTGCTGCATAAGCAGGTGATGCCATTGGTTAGCATCGGCCCAGACGCTTCCCTATACGATGCCATTAAAATTCTCATACACAGTCGCATACATCGATTGCCAGTGATAGATCCAGCGACTGGCAATGTTCTGTACATATTGACACATAAACGCATACTGAGGTTCCTGTTTTTATATGTGAGTATTGCGATCACTTTCTTATGAATCATGGATGTTATTCTAGTTTTGTAACTAAACCTTTTTCCACGACTGTCTTTTGCTTTCTTGCTACACCTCATCACATGTCATTTCTCCGCCCCTTCTATTTTGCAAAAATTTACTTTCTCTTCTCAAACCTTATCCTACGAATACCTTCTCCTTGTCTTTAGTTCGTTTCCCACATCATGTCATACAACTACTAACGTTTTCTCTACACCTGTTCCTATCACTTATTTCCCTATCATTTCACACCTCTTCCTAAGACAGTTTCATTTTTCACCATCCAACGACTACACACTTATTTTCATTACCATGCGAAGTGTCACTCGACACTTACCCAAAACCCTTCAAAAAACACTTTAAAAACCTTCTTCTACAATTACCTTCGTTCTTCCTACACCTTTCCGTTCTTCTTTTTTCCAATTTTGTTCCTATATTTTCCTTCGACGTCTTCCTCTTTGTACACCTCCTTTTAAAATTACCTATTATTATTCCGGTTACTACTTTTTTTGCGACTACTTATTCATATTTACTTCTAAAGCATTTCTTCCCAAAATTATTTCTTTTTTTTTACAACCATTCTAAAGTGATTCCCCTATCTGCTCTCGTATTCTTGAATAACATTTCATCCCTCACATTTTCCTACCACTATTTCTTTTGTCTGCCTAACTTTCTAAAGTTGCAAACCTTTTTCCTAAACCTCCTACTATGACATTCTTCAATAAAATAAGTAGCGCAATTTTGACTTAACTATTATAGTCATTTGACCTAAATTTAACTCAACCCTATAATGATCTTGGTTGAAAATAAATTAAATGAAACCTTTAAACATAATTAAAAATAATTTAAATATTACTGGTCAAAGTCATTTAATAAATCTCCAATTAACTAGAAAATATTTAATAAACCTCTAATCAATCTCTATTATCTTTTGTTGAGAAAACATTCAATAATCGCTAATCAATCTCTATTATATCTTGCAGATTAATGAATTACCAAAGCCCGCATACATGCAAAAGAGTTTGCGAGATCTGAAGATCGGCACCTACGACAACATCGAGACGGCCGACGAGACCACGAGCATTATCACGGCGCTCAAGAAGTTCGTGGAGCGACGCGTCTCGGCGCTGCCCCTGGTGGATGCGGAGGGCCGACTCGTTGACATTTATGCCAAGTTTGATGTGATTGTAAGTAGAAGAAACACCGATTGTTGTAATCGATAATGATTTTAACTCGTCAATAACTTTTTGCAGAATCTCGCTGCTGAGAAGACGTACAACGATCTCGATGTCTCGCTGCGCAAGGCGAACGAGCATCGCAACGAGTGGTTTGAAGGCGTGCAGAAATGCAATCTGGATGAATCGCTCTACACCATCATGGAGCGGATTGTGCGCGCCGAGGTGCATCGCCTGGTGGTCGTCGACGAGCATCGCAAGGTGATCGGCATCATTTCGCTATCGGATATACTGCTTTATCTGGTGCTACGGCCGAGCGGGGAGGGCGTTGGCGGCTCTGAGAGTTCGTTGCGTGCCTCCGATCCCGTACTGTTGCGCAAGGTCGCCGAAATGGAGGCGGCAGCATTGGCAGCCGCTGAATCGGCCCCGCCCCGCAGCCCCTCGGCAGCCAGCTCTGGCAATCGCAGTCTCATCGAGGACATACCCGAGGAGGAGACGACGACAGCGGCAGCGGCAGCGTCCAAGAGCGATGCCGATAGTGATAACGATAGATCCGCCAGTGAAGACAAAGCTAATAATAACAATAATAATAATGATAATGATAATGATAATACTAGTAGTGATCAGCACCAGCTGACGCCCAATGGTGATAGCAATAATAGTCCAGCCGAAGTGTCTTTTGCCGATGAGGCCGATGAGCAGCAATTGGGGCACAAAAAGGCGCCAGCCATGCCCCATCATGATGCTAATGATGATGATGATGATGATGATGAGGAGGAGGAGGAGGTGGATGGGCTCAGCAGCGCCGTATCGGCTGCATCGGCACTGGGCCAGACGCTGGCCACGCCCACGGCGCGAGAGATGGCGCTGGTTAGCGAATAAACAAGCTCTACAGATACAGATACAGTTACAGATACAGATATAGAAATATATATATATTTAAAGTTTTTTAATGTAAACAAACAGCAGCCCAAATACAACAACACACACTACATACAACTGAAAGCAACAACAATAATAATAATATTGATAACTAAACAAAAAGAGCAAAAGAAGAAAAAAAATAACAGTAAATCGAGAAACTATATATTTGAATATTCTTAGTTGTAGGCGCAAAAGTTATTATTATATACGAGAAAATATGATTACATCTATGAATTATTATTATTATGATTATGATTATGTATTTTACAAAGCAACTAAAAACACAACAACACACACACACACACCTGTTAACAAAAATGTTTATATATATTATATTTAAAAAAAAGAAAACACAAAACAAAAACAAAATCAACAAATTACATTAGCATGTCTTTAAATTTTAAATTATGTAATTGATTATTATATAATAGTATAGTACAAGTCAAAAACTAAAACAGAAAACAAAAACAAATGTTGGTTTTATTTAAATTCGAGGGAAGGATTATTAAAATTATCTAGAAATGTGGGCAGCAGACAAAAGTAGGTATATTGAATAGCATCTGGAAACATCAAAACGACATTTATAAAGATCTTGGCAGTTATTAAGTTATGTTGGTTTAAATGATTTATTTGATTTAGTCTGGTTATATTTTCGAATGATTAACGACAACTGCGCATGTTATCAACAACCGGATTTTTTTCAAAACATCGATGCATCGCTTAACATCGGGAAATATCGATACTCGAATTGATTTTTTATACATTTCTGGTAGTGCTGCCAAATTCGATTTTTCCCGTTGAACTAGCTATTTTTAAAGACCATTTGCTATAAAAATTATGCAACTGCAAAAAACAAAAATTATGGGGTTTTTTTTTTGACTTGAGGACTTTGCCGATCAGACGGGCGAAATCGGAAAATATGATGGAAAACAGATTATTTCAACTTTTTTCTTTTCTTTTTCTGTTTTTTTGTTCACGTTTACTCCGTAAAAAATAAAATCTCTCAAAGCTCAGCGTGAACAAAATTTTCTAGTGATTTTTGTGTATAAAACGCGAGAAAAATAATATAACATGTATAGAAATTTTGGGAAATACCCTGCAAAGTTTTGTTTGATTGTGATCTTATTAATAACATAGCTGTTTTTTGCTCTTTTATACAATTGTTTAGCTTTTTTTTTCGTCGAAAGCTGAGTTTTTAAAATGGCAACACTGATCGATAGTTCCATTTAAGGACTCGTTCAATTGAACTATGTCTGAACTGATCGGAGCATCTCTTCTCTCTTAGTGTTGCTATCGAAACAATAGCTTAAAAAGCGTGTTGGAATAGAAATATCGAAAATAAAAACACTTCAATACATGTAAAATTAAACAAATGTTCCATTTATTGATATTGTGAAATGCCAGAACTGATGGGAAAATCGCTGATTTCACAACAACGATCCTCAGTTTTTATTTGAGATAACCTCAAGATCTACTCAGCTTGGCTTTATGGCAATGTGATGATTTTTAAGCGCTAATCAGCAATAATAATTAATTTAATTGTGAAATATATGTATACCTTATAAATCGATAAAGAGAAGTTGTAATAGTGGATGAAATTGCTCATAAGCCACAAGTAAATATTGAAAAGTGCGACAGATGTCAAAGTCAATAATATTGAATGCAAATAGCGTCAGAGATAAGAGGAAAGCTCTTTCGGAATTGAGCTTTTGCAACGTACGCTATAATCTTTCGTCATTATTTAATTAAATCAGCTGATGGAAATATGTTGCAGATTCGTTGGATTATTGCGTTTCTCTCATTTTGCGGATTAATCTTGCCACTGCAGGGAGTCTGGTTTCAGGTGAAACCAGAACTGGAAAAATTGATAATGCTGGAGGTAATGCCGGATCAGTTAGTAATCCTGCATTATGAGGTCTCTGAGGTGCCCAATCAAAGCATCGACTGTACTCTGCGAAGTAGTACGGATCAACAGGAGATAAACCAAAGGAGCATTACTAAAGGAGCGCTCTATTTGGAAAGACCTATCAATAATCGCGTATTGTACAACATTGGTTTTCGTGTTGTGCCTGAAGATAATTCTGGAATTCCGCAAAATGTTTCACTTGCAGTCGAGGAACACGTGGAAATTAGGAAAAACGTATCGAAGTTTAGTCATCTCTTAGAGGATATTAATCGCCTGGAGGAACTTTCCTTATCAATTCTCGGTGATTACGCACGTAGAAAAAAGCTCGAGATCGTGGAGAGTGATACGATTGCTATTTTTACCTATAGCACGTTTTGTGTGTGGTATTTACGCATTGTTTTGGCGTCCCTGCAGGTGCTATATCTGATGATATATATCAAGCGCAAATTATTGGAGTGTCGTAGAAATATCACAGTCTTAAGTCAGACACAAGTGAAACCCGCTCTTCCTGAGAAGAATCAGTTGTTGACAAGTAAAAAAGCCAATACAATCTAAACTTTTTGTAATTTTTACAACAATCGAAATATTAAAGAAACAAATATTTAAAGTTGTTATACAAAATCAAGTAAAAATGTATAAATATTAATTATTTTTAATTAAAGTAACAAATAAGAAAATATTGTTATTATAATAATAATAATAAACAAAATATATAACTGAAAAAATTAAATTAATAGGTATTATTATGAATTACATTTTTGCGCTTAACAATTTAAAAGGCAATCGATTGCTCTGCTTAGCGCAAATGCAATTATCGATATGCCAAATTACTTTTTTGCGATAACACCTGCAGCCATTTGAGTAGATTAATCGTGTATCGATTCTTTGTGCACGTGCGTGTTGAACGGGAAATTCATTGTTTACGCTGTTGTCAGAGCGTATTTCAAAACTTTGCGAAATGAATCAGTTTGAAATACGCGAAGTGCCGGGCAAGGGGCGGGCCATGATAGCCACAAAGAACTTTGCCATAGGCGACATCATCTTCGAGGAGGAGCCCTTCGTATCCCATCAGTTCTCCTGGAACGCAGCCTACGGCTACGCTGCCTGTGATCACTGCATGCGGCCGGTAAGTGGTGGCATGTCGATTTCCGATAGCCGATTTCCACCAGCTCATTTTGTGTCATTTTAAATGACGCTTTTTTGGCTTTTCCACCAGCGACAGCAAAAGACGCTCATTTCATCCAAATCACGTTGGTAGTTTTATTTTGGGTGAACTGGTTCGTCATTTGGATGAATGGTTCGTCATTTTTAAAAATTGATTCGTCATTTGGATGAATAGTTTTCATTTGGATAAAGTGGTTCGTCATTTGGGCGAACTAGTTCGTCATTTAAATGAATGGTTCGTCATTTAGACGAGCTTTTCGTTATTGAAATGAAGAGGTTCATCATCTAGATGATGTGTTGGATGAATGGTTGGTCATTTGAATGAATGGTTAATTTCGTTGAAATTTTTTGTCATTTTCAAATTTATTCATAAAGATGTACGTCATTTGGATGAATTAGTTCGTCATTTGAATGGAGAGGTTTGTCATTTGGATAAGTTGGTTCATCATTTGGGTGATAGGGCACATTTGTGGAAATAAGCTAAAACCCTGCATTTGTTCTATGAGCTTACGATTATACCCTGTACTATTTGCAGCTGGAAACCTTGCTGGAGAACGTGCGGCGTTTGGCCAGCAACCAGGCCATGTCTGTGCCGCTCCTGGAGCACGATCCCACAGCGCAGTGGCTGCCACAGTTCACACAGTGCGCCAGGTGCAAGGTGCGCTACTGTTCGGAGGATTGTCGGATGGAGGCACAGAAGAGATACCATCGGGTGTGTTGCATGGGCGCGTTTCGAGCCGACGATACGCATCCGATCAATGTGCTGAACGAGATATGGAAGAAGATGCACTATCCTCCGGAGACGGGCACAATAATGCTAATCGTTCGCCTGATGGCCATGTATCAGCAGTCCAACAACAAGGCCGAGTTCCTGGAACAATTGCAATCCTTTCAGGCGCTGATTGTGAATCGCGAACAGAAGATCTACCACAAGATGCTGGGCGAGAATTTCGAGAAGCAGATGGAGCAGCTGTATACCGCCTTCTGCAATGCCTTCAAAGGCGAGGAGTTCGCCATGGTAGGATCAAAACAATTCCATCACTCACTATAACCCTAATCATTCCTCACTCCTTACCACAGTTCACCACACCGGATGCCTTCAAGACCCTTATGGGCATACTAGGCACGAATAGCCAGGGCATTGCCACCAGTGTGCTGGCACAGTGGGTGACCAAAGTATCCGACCTGCCGATGAACGACAAGGACAAGGAGCAATTGGACGCTGTCATCGATGATTTGTACGCCAAAGTTGGGGAGTGTAAGTTTACAGTGGACTTTTAATTTTAATTCGATCTTTTCGTCTGTCTGTGGGTTGTCCGTATGAACACTTAGATCTCTGCAACTATAGGAGCTAGAGTTAAGCCATCGAGAGTGAGGCCACTGAGGGTTCGACCAACGAGAGTTTGTCCATCGAGAGTTTGTGGTCAGAAAGAGAGAGTTCGGCAAGCGCGAACTAGGCTAGCGAGTGTTCGGATAGCGGGAGTTGGGTAAGCGAGAGTTGGGCAAGCGAGAGTTTGGGCAACGAGAGTCCATCTATTGAGAGTTCGGACAGCGAGCGTCGGGTCTGCGAGAATTCGGCCAGAGAAATAGGGAGTAGGGAGTCATAAACCACACGGGAAGCGGGAAGTACAGGGGCTACTACTGTCGGTTACGTCCGATTGTAGCCATCCGTCCGACTGATTAATATATAGTTTAAAACTATGTATTTGATTGTCAACTAATCTTCCACCTCTCCTCAGTTGCTGGCGAGTTTCTGAACAACGAAGGCTCTGGCCTGTACGTGCTGCAGAGCAAAATCAACCACAGCTGCGTACCGAATGCTCAGTCCACGTTTCCCTACTCGAATGATATTGTGGTGCTCAAGGCGGTTGCAGCCATACAGCAAGGGGACGAAATTTGCATTTCCTATTTGGACGAGTGCCAACTGGAGCGCAGTCGACACTCCAGGCACAAAGTTCTGCGGGAGAATTACATATTCGTCTGTCAGTGTCCCAAGTGCAGAGCAGAAATGGCAGATCCGGATGTAACCAGTGATGAGGAGGACGATGATGACGATGAAATGGACGATTACGATGACGAAATGCAATAGGCTTAACGTCAGCTTTGTACCCTCTTGTTAAGGGCTAACTATGTATAATTAAAGTGATTTTTTAATAGAAAATGTGCTGCGAATATTCTCGGGAACCTCGTGTACTTTTGTGCGGAATTAATTTGATAATTTTTGTAATTCCTTGTACCTTACTGTTGCTATTTATAAGAGTTCGGTAAGCGGCAGTTCAGTCAGCGACAGTTCGACCAACGAGAGTTCGGCCAGCCAATGTTTGACTAGCGAGAGTTCGGCCGACGACAGTTGGGTCTGTAAGAGTACGGCCAGCGAGAGTTCAGCAAGCTAGAGCTAGGCCAGCGAGTGTATAACGAGCGAGAGTTCGGCAAGCGAGAGCTTGGCCAGCGTGAGTTAGGCCGACGAGAGTTCGGTCAGCGAGTGTTCGGCCAGCGAGACTTTGCCCATCGAGAGCTAGGCCAGTGAGTACTAGAAGCGAGAATTCGACAAGCGTGAGAGTTAGGTCGAAGAGAGTTGAGCCAGTGAGAGTTGTCCCAGCAAGAGATAGACAGCGAGAGTTCTACATTTATAAACTCCTCGGGGGTTGTCGAAGCGACGACGTAGGCGCGTAACCCCTCTATACAGTATTCCAGATGGGTGCCAGGATAGATATTTTTCTTAATGGTAAGCGATTATTTTCGTCTGGCATTATGGAGCTATGCCAAGCTACTTGCTCCTTGCTCAAATCTTTAGTTTTATGGCTACATAGCTAACATATTTATTTAAACATACTCCAACTACATATTTATAAAAAATGGCTAGAAATCTCGATTAGGCGACGCCCTCGCCGGTCGCAACGGGGGTGAGGCTGATCAGGTTGTTGCTGCTCTCCGCCAGTTCGGCAATGGAAACCCGTCCGCGCTGCTTGATGAACTTGGCCACGGCCTCCAGTTCCGCCTCCGAGACGTAGATGAACTTGCCGCGATCGTCGATGACGCCGGTGATGGTGCCGTTGGACTGCAGCTCCTGGATGCGCTCGATGGCCTGTTGGGTTTTGAGCTTGAAGGCTGTGGCCAGATCTTCCAGCAGCACCACCTTGTTGTCCTTGATGTACTGTATGAAGTCGGCCAGCAGGTTCTCCTTGTCGTCGGCGTCGCCCTCCTCGAAGCCCTCCTCCTCGATGCTGAACGCTGCCTTCATCTTCAGATACTCCTCGTGCTCCTTGCGCTCACGCTCCTCCTTTGCCAGGCGCTCGGCTTCAGCCTGCTTGCGTTCCACCTCCGCATCGGCGTCCTCCTGCTGCTTGCGCTCCGCCTCCTCCTTGGCCTCCTTCGCCTTGCGCTGCTCCCGATCGTGCAGCTCCTGCTCCCGCTGCAGACGCTTCTGCTCCTTGGCCTCCATCTTCGCACGCTTCTTCGCCCCCATCTTCTCGTCCAGCACCGCCCCCTGCGGCGCCCTTGCCCCGTTCTCATCCTCAGCAGCCTCCTCATCCGAGGCATCCGCTGGAGGAGCCGCAGCTCCTACTGCAGCCTGAGCTCCAGCTGCCGCATTGGGATTCTGACGCAGGCGATTTCGCTGATTGCGCGCAATCTGGGCGCGTCTGGGCACGCCCTCCTGCGCCCGCTGTGGCACGCCACGTTGAGGCTGCTGCACGGCCTGTGGCTTTTGATCTGTGGGCCATAAATTGCATTAGGGGAAGCACACAAAAACAGTTGCCTCGCATCTCTCACCTGCTTGCTCCTTCTTCTTGAAGTACAGCAGCGTCAGCAGCACTGCGAACAGCGCCGCCAAGATGCCCAGAAGCAAGATTAAGTCCATTATTTACACAAGATTGCGATGCGAATGTGCCAAAAAAAAGTTAAACGTCAACAGATTCACAGCTGTTTTACCAGCGTTGCCACACGTCACGAATAATTGTTTTGATTTTGCCTGTCACAAATATCGAGTGGCAACCTGTGATCAGCGTTGCCAATCTAGCGGGTTTCAGAATTCGATTTCAAAATTTATAATCAGTTTTAATATTATATATTGCCTATATTTAGTTATTATTTATTGCTGTGTAGTTTTATTTAAGTTTATGTTTATTATAAAGTATTTTTTATAGTACAAGCCTAGCTATTTCTAGCAACAAATGTGGTGCCTGAAACAGCCAGATTTCACATAAAAATTATTCAAAAATAATTAAGAAAAATTATAATGACCAAGAAAAATTTAATTACGAATTCAAAATAAGCAAACTATAAAATTAAATTAAAGATACATTTAATTACCTAAAAAATAATAAATAATCTGAGGCAACAATTAAATTATATCAAACAAATCCATTTGAAAGAAAGCTAGTAAAGCAAGAATATAAAAAAGATTCATTAATAGAAATCTAATCGAGTTGCAATAAATTAATTTAAAAACAAACACATGGAGTTCTAAATATTTCTCTCACAGCCATTTAAAGCTAAATTAAATTCTGAAACCCGCTAAATGGCCAACGCAGCTGTCAGCACTGTGCAGCGTTGCCAACCCAGCAAAATCTTTGTTTGTTTTTCATATTGTTGTGTCTGTGTGCGTATATGTGTGTGTGTGCCTACCAAGTGGCAGCCTTCGCAGCTGTCAAAAAAAATTGTCAATGTAGCCACTTTGGCTTTTTCTCATGACGTGTCGGCGAGCGAATTATTTGTTAAACTAAAAATAATCGGAGCTCAGTTGGGATTATCGTTGGAAGATGCGCAACCAAATTATCTGCTTGACACTGCTGGTGCTGTGCACCCTACACTGCACGACCGGCCTCTACTTTCACATATCCGAGACGGAGCGCAAATGCTTCATCGAGGAGGTGCCCGATGAGACGACTGTGATTGGTAAGTGCCATCCGACCAATCGGTGCAATCCGATCTATCGGAGTAATCCAAACAATCCAATCAATCGGAGCAACCGATCAATCGATGCAATCGAAGCAATTCGATCAATTGGAGTAATTTGATCAATCGGAGTAATCCGATCAATCGGAGCAATCCGTCCCATCGGAGCAATCCGACCTATGTTCTCTTCCCGCTAATATTCTCTTTGCATTGCAGTCAATTACAAGGTGGAGCTGTACGATCCCCGCTCCAACGGCTTCATGCCCTCCTCCCCTGGCATCGGCATGCACGTGGAGGTGCGCGACAGCGACGATAAGGTGATCCTGTCCCGGGTGTACAGCTCCCACGGGCGCATCTCCTTCACCTCGCATACGCCCGGCGAGCACGTGATCTGCATGTACTCCAACAGCACCGCCTGGTTCAACGGCGCCCAGCTGCGCGTCCATCTGGACATCCAGGTGGGCGAGCACGCCATCGACTATGCGAATGTGGCGCAGAAGGAGAAGCTGACGGAGCTGCAGCTGCGCATACGCCAGCTGCTCGATCAGGTGGAGCAGATCACCAAGGAGCAGAACTATCAGCGCTATCGCGAGGAGCGCTTCCGTCACACCAGCGAGAGCACCAACTCCCGTGTCCTCTGGTGGTCGCTGGCCCAGACCGTGGTGCTGGTCTGCATGGGATTCTGGCAGATGCGGCATCTCAAGAGCTTCTTTGAGGCCAAGAAATTGGTGTGAAGCTGCCCAACAGCTTATAAGCCAGCTGCTGACAACGTTTGTCCTCAAGTCGAAAGCGAATTTCATCGATGTATCATCTGCCCGAACCTTTTTAGTTGTAATTCCCTAGTTGGTTTCGTCTGTCGCGCTAAACACATTTTTGCCTAATTTAAATGAAAACCGAAATAAACATAATTCCATTGTAAATTGCACTGCACCTCTTATCAGCGTCTCAGTCTCAGTCCCGTGACTCGCCTTAAGCGTGACTTGTGACTCTTATCAGTGAGCGTCAGCCGGACTGAGCAGGCAGATGATAACCTGGCGCAGTCTCAAGCTGCATCTCGCTCTGCTTTTAGACCCCTTACTTTAAAATAGTAAAAAGGGTATATTAAGTTAGTACAAAGAGGAGATGTAACACCCAGAAGGAGGCGTGTCAAGACCCCATAAACTATATATTCTTCATCAGGACGAAGAGCCGAGTCGATATGAACACCTAGATCTCAGCCACTATAAGAGCTAGATATACCATATTTGGAATATAGGTTCTCCTATTCGGTAAGCACTACGAGTTTGTTTTAGATTTTGAATACCTCTCACCCTTCCCCTGCAAATCGCAAAAAAGTACTGTAGCCACAGTTTAAAAGCTTATGGCAATCTTTATCGACGGTGTGAATTGCGATCGGATGAGAAACAGGGAAGATATGCCATAGACAATTAGCTGCACTAGGCAAGGGTGGGGTGGGTGTCAGGTGTGCCATGCATACGCGCTTATCTCTGTGTGTGTGCCTCTGATTGTGTTTGTAAGTACAAATATACAAAGTTAAGGGTCTCCTGCTGTCAGTTACGTCCGACTGTAGCCTTCGCTCGACCGATCTGCCCCGTCCATATATTTTTATCGCAGCCTCTGCTCGCTCTCAAACCCAACAATTCAATTAGTCGCTCCGCAAACGCACAGCGCAACGGACGCAGCCGCGTGGGTGTCGCATCTGGAACCCAACCTCGGTAGAAATCAAACACCTCAACCACAGACGACCCATAAAAACCACAGCGGAGGCAACCTGAGCTGATCCACAGACAAGTTGCGCGAGAGACTTCAGTTTCGTTTCAGTTGGGCTGGAAAATGTTTCGCGCCACAGAAATTGGCAGAGAAGAAAGTGAGTTATTCGGCCTAGGGTCTAGGGTCTGCGGTTTAATGGCCCCCAGATAGAGCCCTAGATAAAAGATAAAAAGATAAACAATCACTATCTCTGTCAGGCCTGCCAGCACTTGCGGAATTAAGCCAAGCACACACAGATGCCGACGAGGAGCGGACTCCGCTAAGAAGATCTCGCAGCTCGTTGCCCCCCAACTACGGTTACGCCCCCATATCAGATATAAGATTAGAGTACAAGTATCCACGTGCCGTCTACTTTGTTTTGGCCACCAAATTCTTCGAGGCATTTGCGGCAAATGGCATGCGAAGTAAGTGAAAAATAAAGATAATATTCTTTTTAATTTTTTGTTGTGACCCACTTGGCAGTAGAATACAGAATACATCCTCATTGTATCATCGAAATCTTACTAAATAAATAAATAAAAAAACGCAAGCTTATCAGCAACCCATAGATCATGAACAAAAGCCAGAACTCTTAGATGATTTAGAACTCAGACTGTTTTGATCTGAAATGCAATTCATCCAATTTCCAGAACGTTGACTGTTCTAAATTTATAAAGTTCAATTTTACTTGTTACTCATAATAATCTCTTTAGGTAAATTTCAATTTAATTCAAGTAATTTATAATTGAATATAGTATATGTGAAAAAAATATCTAAAGTACAAATATATAAAATGTTCAACTTATTGCTTATAACAATAGTTTATATAAGTTTGTACCTAAAGCTCTGGCGGTCGGGATAGTTAGGTAATTTTCCCGGAATATGGCATAGTATTCCATATTTTGTATATTTGGGACTACCAAAAATTTCGATTATTACACATTATTATTTATCTGTTGCTAGCAATATTGGTGCTCTTTTTACGCGACGATCTCAAGTTTACGGAAAGTTTCGCCACTATCGTGTTGCATGTATTCAATTTTTTCGGACAATTCTGTCCGATATTTGGAGCCGTACTCGCGGACAGTTATATTGGCAATGTCAAAACCATATCCGGATTCTGTTTTCTCTATGGCTTCGGTTGGCTGCTGCTGACGATGACATCGCTGCCAAATCTGGGCATGTCGGCCGTAGCATTGTAAGTAGTCTAAAATTAAATAGTTTAACTGAATAACTAAATTAAATGTTGTTCTCCACAGTTTGTTGGTGTCAATATCGTTCATAGCTGTGGGCAATGGATCCATAAGGGCATGTATTACCTCCCTGGGCGCTATGCAATTTAAGCTGCCGGAGCAATCCATCCATTTGTCGGAGTATTTCTCATTCTATTACTTTGTCTATTATTTCGGCATATTTGTGAGCAAGATTCTTCCGCCTTTGGTGCGTGCGAATACGCAGTGCTTCGACAAGGAGACCTGCTATCCGGCTGTTTTTGGCACCTTGGGCAGTTCCTTTATGATGGCATGGAGTAGGTATTCCATAGAGCTTAAATTAGTAAGGACATACCAGATCAGACGGATCATATATGTACTTGTATCTTGTGTTTCAATAATACACACAGTCGCCCAAATTGCATGTTGCATATCTTCGCTGTTTCTTATCTGATCAAAAACTTGAAAAAAACCTTAAACCTACAGTATGGGAGATCCTACGTACCCAAAATGGTGTCTCTAGCTCATATAGTTTGCGACATCTAGGTGTTCATACTGACGGATATACTTACAGACGGACATGGCTATATCGTCGTCCTGATAAAGAATATATATACTTTGTACGATCGTCTACTTCTGCACTAACTTAAGACACTTTTGTACTTTTTTTAATGTACATGATCTAATGTAGTCGATTGTTTTCAGTTATCTTCTTGATTGGCAAATGCTTTTACAAGCCGGAGATGTTATCCGGCGATAACATACTGTTCAAGTTCTGCGGCTGTATAAAAGCAGCGGTCTTGGGCAAGTGGCGACGTCGCAATTCGGCCAAGAAGTGCAGATACTGGCTGCACAATTCCATCGGCGCCTACGATGCGGATTTTGTGAATGATGTGTCCAAAGTGCTGCGCGTGAGTGTTCCAACTGATGTAGCAGATTTTGGGTTATATAATGTGTGATATTTCTTATGATTTCAGCTGACCAAACTCTTTATTCCACTGCCTTTCTATTTCGCACTCCTGGCTCAGCAGGACTCCAGCTGGACGTTTCAGGCAACGATGATGAACACGACGGTTTTGGGTGTCAGCATACAGCCGGATCAGGCCAAGGCCGTAGGCCCCATATTTCTGTTTATGCTGATTCCACTCTGGCAATACGTATCGGTTCCTCTGCTAAAACGCCTGTTCGATTGGGAACTGCAGCCGCTGCACAGCGTCACCATTGGCGGCATTTGCTCAGCTGCCTCCTTCTTCTGTGCAGGCGCTCTGCAAGATCAGCTAATAGTGAGTATACAGAATGTAATATTCATATTTATCCAAATTATTTGATATATTTTAATTGCAGCAAGCGCCCATGCAAAGCATCAATATTGCCTGGCAGCTGCCGCAATTCCTGCTGCTGATGTTGGGCGAATTGCTGCTGTCGATTCCAGGATTACAATTTGCCTTCACCCAGGCACCCGCATCGATGAAATCCGTGGTAACCGCAGCCTGGTTTCTGAACAACGCCTTCGGCAATCTGATCGTGGTGCTGGTTACCCAGATGAATGTGCTGAGCTCCCAAAAGGCTGAATTCTTCTTCTACGGCGTCATCATGCTCGTCTGCATCATTATATTCACGCTGTTGGCATACGATTACGCCCTGCATGATCGGAGCAGTTGCAATTCATCCAGAGTTCTGGTTGTGCCACAAGATCAGTGCGAATTGCCCAATTTCAGCAGTCGCAAAACAAGTGTTTGAGCTCTGCAGTAGTTGTAGTGTTTAAGGAGAATTACATAGAATAATATCAACTATATATCAACTATTGGATTCAAAGTACAAATCGCATGCATGGCCTAAAAGTATCATTATTAAGTAAGCTAAGTTGTAAGCAGCGCTATTAAATGCAGCTCACTTGCATTGAAATCTACATCGAATTGCATTGACTTTTAATTTACAACTTGACAAAACTATAGCTTAAAGCAACATTCAAGTATCTTTAACATATACTAGATTAGTATCCTATCTTATTCAAGTATCTTAAACATATACTGCAGCTCCAGATGAGTATCGTCCGGCAGATCCGTGCAGTGCACGGCGTTCAGCACCTTGGAGAGACCAAACTTGGCACGCAATGTATGGGGCCTCAGTAGCTTGGCAATTTCCGGATCCATGGGACCGCAAAAGTTACGGAACTCCTGTTGCGAGTTCTTGGCCGGATCCTCGCAGGCAATCTCCAGGCACATGCAGACACCGCTGGCCAGCTGAGCCACCATCTGAATAAACTCGGGCAGAATGCCACGATAGACCTCGTAGAACTCCTCGCAGTTGGCGCGTGCCATGAGCAACATGCGCATCGCTTCGATCTTAAAGCCGGAGGTGAGAATCTCGTTCAGTATCTGACCCAGCAGGCCATCCTTGATGCAGTGCGGCTTGATAATGGCCAGCGTTGTGTTCTCGAAGCGACACTCCTTGATGATATTGTTGCGTTCCTCGAAGAAGAACTTCAAGTCCTTGCCCACATTCTCCTCCTTGTCCGGACAATAGAAGCCGTAGCGCACCTCCTCACGCTCAAACAGCTGCTGCATGCTGCTGGACAGCTGAACCGTGGTCGAGGCCTTCTCCGTATTGTACTTGGAGCAGGCTGAAATGATCTCCGCCACATTGTCGCCGATCAACTCCATGCTAAGCGCTGGACCCGCCAGCAGCTCATTCATCAGCACACTGAATAAAAGACGATCGATAAATAGATCATTATCATTAGATTAATATGCTTACGAGGTGTGCACATCGTCGTCTTGCTTGCTGGAAAGAAAGTTGGTCACAGTTTTGGGTGAAAACTGCACGATAACGGCATTGTTAATATTGATCTTGTTGTCGATCAGCGTAGTGATAAATTCTCCCAGATTCTTTGGCCACATGCTGCACTTTAGCAAAACAAAGGCGCTGAGGAAAGGAAAGATTAAAACATTATTATGGTATGATTAAACTGATTAGGTTGTTAGTAGAGCTGGGTTCAATCTTTATTTTCAAAAACTAGTGAGGCCAGAGAAGATCAGTAGGGTGTAAGACCTTGAAGACCTCAACAACAAATCTCAAAATCGATTCGCATTAATCACCGAGAAAAAAATCTATTATATCGAATTAAAGCCCAGCTGTAGTTGTTAGCTTACCGCTTCCGATATTTGGCCAAATTGTTGCGAGTTGTTTCATCTGCATAATCCACAATATCGAACTGCCTTCCGAACACATTGATCTTGGATCCCACAAAGAAATCGCGACGCGTTAGCTCCGGAATTTTGGTGCGCCGCAAAAATGTTTTCTTGTGGCGCTGATCGAACTGCAGACAACAAATCAATTTAACAGATCAATTTTAAAGCAATAAATGCTGAGAACTTACCACTTCCACTGCTCCATCGTCCAAGTGGAAGGTTAGGAGATATGTGTGTGTGATTCCCGCTTCTACGTGGAACCATTCGGCCACAAAGGCCAACCGGCCCTGGCTTGTGTGCTTTGTCTGCTGTGCCTGCATTATTCCAATTACTCACTATTATTATTATTAATATTAATACTGTTTATAAGCTGTGTTTGTAGCAACTACAAGCGACTCAATGATTGTTGGCACTGAGCATGTTTTGTTTGTGTAAACAAACTTTTTAAAAGCTGCTTCTTCTTGCCCGCGTCGTCAAGACAACTCTCTGAATGGCGTTGCCACACTGCAATCAAATGCAATTAATACAAAGTCTGCACCAGTGTTGCCAGTTTGGTCTGTTAAAGGCTAGATTTACCATTTTGTAACATAAGCTATAAAGCTATAAACCTAGAATTTTTATATTTATTCATATTTAGCATAAAAATATAGTAACTTTTTCTTCATGCCATTGTAAAATTTATTCTGATGCCGATTTTGTTTACGCCGAATAAAAATATTTGACGGTTTAAAGCTCCATCTTAAACAAATAAATAAATAAAACTGTTTCTAAAAAAAATTTTGCTAAACCGAAAAATAAAATAATTATGTAGTAATATGCAATAAAATTTTAAATTTCGCAAATAAGCCAAAAACAAAATTTTTTACAACTTATCGTTTGCCAAGAAAATGTTTAGACCTAATTTCATTAATTGGTAGAAATAGAATAACCAAAACGATTAAATATATAAATTTCATATTATCTTATGATAAATATAATAATCGAAAGGGTAATATTAATTAATGAATTCAAGTCTAGCCAATATTTCAGTTGTATATTCTAGCTGTTTTTGCTCCAAATCTAGCTCACGGCAGCACTGCTCTGCGCAATTATTGGTGTTGCATGCCCCCAGTTTAATCAAATACAAATCCAAATGCAACGCAAGTTTTATTTTAATTTCCTTTATTTACAGGAAACAAAAAATTAATAAATTGCAAATTAAACTTCGCAATAAATTGGTTGTAGCTCTCTTCCTGTTGCTCTTGTTGTTGTTGTTGCGAAAATCCAGCGTATATTAAACGTTGTTGTTGTTGTTGTTCATGATGTTGTTGTTTCCGTTAACATAAATTTCTTATTTTTGGAATAGTGTGTATGAATGCGTTGTGTGTGTTATGAGGGGGATGGGGCTTATGCGTGTGTGTGTTGTGTTGTTGCTTAACAGTATAAGGGCCTCGGTTGATGCTACGAAACTAGTACTCCAAAAATGCCCATCCAAGCTAGCTGCTTAGGCAGCTGGTTTCTCTTGCTTCTCCTGCTTCTCTTTGTCACCCTCTCCGCCATCCTCCTCCTCGTCGTTCTGCGACAGATTCGGGATGTTGTCGTCCGAGTCATCATCCTCATCAACATTGAAATCGTCGAACTTGTTGTTCCAGGCGTCTCCAAGTCCTCCAAAGTTGGAGAACATATTATTGTCCTTGGGATCTGCTAATTACAATATACAATCATAACTGTTGCGGGAATGGGAATTATGTTGCATTACCTCCGCCCTCCTCTTCGTCGGACTCGTCGCGCCACTTGGCAAAGTTGGCTTTCAGGAAATGCAATTTGGTTTTGTCCGTGGTCAGAGTTGGCCAATAGGGACCGTGCTCCTTCTTGGGTATTGTGAATTCCAGGCAACGTCCAATATTCTTGCTAGTGACTTTCTCCGGCTCAACCGCGTGCAAGAAATTTAATGTGACGTCGTATTTCTTCGAGTCGTCCAGTGCATTCACGCCTTTGAAAGTGAAACTGTTGTCTGTCACTCTGCAAATACACACAAAAAAGCCAAAATTTAGACTCGTAATACTACCCATTTTAGGCATTATCTTTGCTTACTTGTGTTCAATATTCTTGCACTCCACATCGATGATAACGTACACCAAGTCGTAGCGCTGAGCCCATGAAACTGGTGGCGGAATAGCACTGCAATGCAAATCGTAAACAATATTTAAATTATTTATATTATTTAAGCAAACAAAAAAGTTTTGAAGCGCAGCTTGGATAGGGTGGAAATTCTGTAAAAATTCTAACCGAATTGGATTCTTTTTCAGTCTCTTTCTGATCAAAATAAGCATCAATTCGCTAGTTTTCTGATCGTAAATGTTAATGTTGTTGGAAGAAGTTGGTATGCTTTTTTTTAAATAATATTTTTGATTGAGTTATGCTCTTTTTTGAGTCAAATTCTGCTCGTTTTGGTAATATTTCATAGATTTTTATTAGTGCAAAACAACAGCATAGTAATAATAATTGAATAATAAATTTTCAATTGCTTCACATTTTGTTTATATTTTATTTAGCCTATTTCAATCTGGACCCATTTTCTAATTTTTTTCGAGTCGCCCAAGAGATGTATCTTTTTTTAATCATTTCAACGACTCGAAGAAGACTCGCCAATGTGATTATAGTAAAAACTCGCTTGTCCGTCTGGCGTATCATGGCAACTGTCGAGGGGTGCCAAAGGGCAGCGCTATGCAAAACAGAGCCACAACTTGCCTCATTTGCATGCAACTTAAAGTCCAGACGGCGCAAACTGAACAATTCGGCTATCTCTTTGATGAAATTAGCGCCAAGCTCAACCTAACCTCAATGTGCGACGCTCCTCGAACTGTCCAGAAAATATCGAAAAGTTGCGCACGGGACACGCCCACAAATGGGAAATTGGGCAAACTGGGAAATGGGCGAACCGGCAGTTAACGCGCTCAATGGAAAACCGTTGCACTTTGCACAAACAATAAAAACGCCGCCGGAGGGACGAGGGGAAGGGGAGAAAAGCACGCGTCGCACAAAGAAGCCACAAAAAGAGAGCAATAATAATTGCGAGGGAGGGAGTGGTGTACTTACCCTGCTGCCGACATCTTCGTTTGTTGATACGTTGGCTATAGTCGATAGTAATCTGAATAATTGATGAGGCTTGCTCGTCTATTTTCAGTAGAAAATACAATTTTTCAACCGATTGTCGGCACGAAACGAGAATGACTGAGTAACTGGGCGAGTGTTCGACAACGCTCGAATGCCTGACAGTTGACGCGCTGCTTGGCGCTGCACAACACTGCTCAGCACATTCAATTCAACACATAGTGATGTGAATAAAGGCATCGAACAGCGATGTTATTGTTGGCGATATTTCCCTATTTTTTATTGACATCGATGCTAAGCGATATTTTAAAACTATGTTTTGAGTAATTATAATTATAATTCGTTATTGGTTGAGGCTAATGAAAATGTTTAAGTTATTTTAAAACAATAATTAAGCAAATTAAGCAATGACATAATTAGTTATTGCGTTAAGCTTATAATGATTTATAAGCTTTTTTAAAATTAATATTAAGAATATTAATACATAATATAAATACAAAATCGGATTTTCAAAGAAGAAAGGCTTTGAAACATCGTACAAACATCGAGGTAACATTCAACCCAACGATTGATTTTGAAAACATCGCCTTACATCGGCATCGATACAGTTTACATCAGTTATTGAACAACACTTGCATGGCGTTTCATTCGATAGCCGACACCAGTTCGCTACGATTCACGTTGTCGAACACTAGAAAATTTCCCGTCTGTGTGAAAAAAGAAGAACAAGAGCGCAAAAGTGAGTCGAGGCTGTTACTTAACCAAAATTTTGCAAATTTTCAACTAAACGCATTAAATTGCTTGCCAGCCATGTTCCGTCTTACTGCCGGTAAACTCGCCAGCGCTGTGCGCAGCTCCGTGGGCGTGACCGCCCCCCGTGCCGCTGCCGTGCGCTTCTCCCACGGCCACGAAGAATCCGCGGAGGAATTCGACAAGCGTTACGAGAAATACTTCTCCAGGGACGGCATCGACGGCTGGGAGATCCGCAAGGGCATGAACGATCTGTTGGGCATGGATCTGGTGCCCAGCCCCCCAATCATCGAGGCGGGGCTCCGCGCCTGCCGTCGCGTCAACGACATCGCCCTGGCCATCAGGTGGCTGGAGGGCTGCAAGGACAAGTGCGGGGACCAGAAGGCCACCCTCTACCCCTACCTGCTGGAGAAGATCACGCCCACCCTCAAGGAGCTGGGCGTGCCCACCATCGAGGAGCTCGGCTACGACAAGCCCGAGCTGGCCCTCAAGTCCGTTTTCGACATGTAGAGCCGTTAACTTCTATTTCCTTGTAGCCTAATCAACACACACACAACCAACACACACGCAAGCAACAAATCCGATGTATTTAATGTTATTGGATTGCAAATAAAGGAGATCGGACTAGACTACAACCCCCTTTCCTCCCCGCCTGTCACAGGGTTATGTAATTGACACAGGTTATGCGGTACACGTTCAAACATACATAACATACAGATTCATACCCTTTAAAAATGGGCAAAAACGGGGTTAAGAAGGAGGCGTAGCGAATCGGTAAAGCATATATATTCTTGATCATATATTCTTGATATTATTTGTCTGTCTGTCTGTATAAGCGCTGTGATCTCGGGAACTGTAAGAGCGAGACCATCTCAGATCTCTTTAGCATAGCTCTTAACCAGCGTTCAAAATTCATCCAAGCCACAGGATGGTTTTGTTAGTCTCTATCACAAATATCACAAACCCTTTTTTTAAATTATGTACAGGGTATTCTACAGTCGGGCAAGTTCGCCCATTATGTTTAAAAATAACTCATCGAATCCGATCGTTTAAACATGAATGACATACAAATTCGTTTATTGGCTGAATGAAAACGTTAACAACTTTATTGCCAGGACTTGAGCAGCTCGGCTGCCTTATCCAGATTAGCCTGCTTCTTGATGAAGCAATAACGCACAAAGTTCTCGCCCAGGTGCTTATTGGGCTCGCTGTAGAAGGCGCTCGGAGGTATGCCTTGGAGGCCTTTGTTCTTGGTCATCCACTTGGTGAACCTGTAATCCTGATATTTGTCCGTCTCGGAGCTCATATCGATTTTATCGGCCAGCGGCGACCAATCAGCCAGCATGAAATAGCCACCTTCCGGAATGGTTGGACGCATGCCGGCTTCTTGCAGGAATTTAGCCATGAAATCCCTTTTCTGGATGAGCTCACGGGGCAGGCTATGAAAATAGCATTCTGGCTTTTCCAGACGTTCGAGTTCCAACTCAAAGCTGCGTGCCACGCCCTCCTGCAAAGGTGTAGGGCAGGTGTATACCGAGTTCTGATGCACCATTTGAAGATTTCGAATCAGTTGCTGCGGACCGTACGCCCAGCCGGTTTTCCAGCCCGTCACTGAAAAGGTTTTGCCCGCCGAACCTATGGTTATGGTGCGTTCCCACATGCCGGGAAGGGTGCAGATGCGAATATGCTCCGCTCCATCGAACACCAGCCATTCGTAGACCTCATCGGAAACACAGAGCACGTTCCACTTGCGACAGAGCTCGGCAATGCGTTCCAGCTCCTTCCGATTGAAAACCTTTCCTATGGGATTGTGCGGCGTGTTCAGTATAATCATTTTGGTCTTCTCGTTGAAGATCTTCTCGAACTCGTCGTCGTCCAGAACCCAATCTGCCGAGCTGATGGGACCTTCCGGTTTTTCGCGCTGTTCGAGAGGAGTTTAAAAGTATGTTCGACTAGGAGACATAGATATATGTATACTTAAACCTACCAACTTTAAAGGAATAAATCGTGGCACACCGTTAGCCATTTTCACCATGGGCTCGTAGCAGTCGAAGAAGGGTTCAATGATGATGACCTCGTCGCCCTCGTCCACGTGCCCCATGATGGTCGAGTAGAGCGCCTCATACGCACCCGCCGTTATCAATATTTCGCTCAGTGGATTGATTTCCCGATTAACTAGCCCACTGTACAGCTTGCCCAATGCCTGCACCAGACGCACATGACCCTAGAGAAAACAGCAGATAATAATACTAGATCGGATTCTACCAAACTGAACTATAACCACCTACATTGCCACGTGTGTACTGATGCAGCAAGGGGTTTTCGTCCTTGGCAATATCTGCCAGCGCCTTGGTCACATATTCGGGAGCAGCGTCATCGGGAAATCCCTGACCCAGGTTCAAAGGTTTGTACTGCATGGCCAGCGCAATGTATTCATTCCAAACACTGGGCGTGCTGCCCTGCAACCGTTTCGGTAAATCGAACTTCTCCATGCTGTAGTTACGACTAGTCTGGGGCGTTCTCAGTTGGCTCTGAGCGGTAATCAGACGACGGCAACAGGTTCTAAACATCTGAAATTGTATACATTATCTATAAACAAGTCTCTATACATATGTATGGCCGATGCTCTTTTATAAACGAGATATAAATTACGCGTAGCCTATGGGTATTATCGCCGATTTTCACGAGTTCTAAATGTAAGTTCATTTTGGTTCGTCATTTGAATGAAATGGTTGTCATTTGAACCAAGTGGTTCATTTGGATAAACCGGTTCGTCATTTGGATGAACTGACTCGTAGTTTGAATGAAACGGTTCGTCGTTGGAGAGTGGTTCGTCATTTGAACCAAGTGTTAAAGTGGTTCGTCATTTGGATGAATCGGCTGTCAACCGGATGAACCGGTTCGTCATTTGGATGTTAGACACCATTCAAGCTCGTGTAATTCGGATATTGCCTTACTCTGGCTTATAGAGGCTATCACAAAGTATAAATGCAATTGGTTTCGAGTTTAAAAGTTTCTACAGCAATTGTGTAGCGTCGTGACGTTGCATAATGGCTCAAGTACAATGAACAACTAAAGCGCAAAGACAAATTTGTTTACGCATTTACTGCACAAACACAACAACAAACTGTTGCTTCTTTTTGCTCTCACGCGACAGTGGAATACGCTTAAAATAATACTCTAAGATTTGGAATGTTGGATATTGCAGATCGCTATGCGCTTAATGTTTAGTTGTCTAATCTTGTCTATAAAAACATTTTGGGCATATTTGGAAATGTAAACATATTGCCATTCGCTTGAGCTGAGCATGTCGTTAACGACAACGAACTCAAACTTGTTTGACGACTATCTCACTCCCAGGCACAGCCAGATGGATAGCGCCCTCTCGCTCTTCAGAACGGAACACGAACTCATACCATGTTTGAATGCCGTCTCACCAACATGCACTCAAACTTGTTCGTTGTCGAACTTCCCCTATCAGTGTTGGCTAACCTACTTTGCCGCGCATTTTCGAATTCAATGGTAATTTGTATGTTTTTTGCACATGTATATAAAAAAAGAGGTTTTAATGTATTAATTCCGATTTCAAATTTTAATTGTCATATTATTTATATATTTGTGTCTTATAAACCTCAGTTCTTACAGTTTCTACTTGAGTCTTGAACTTGTTTGGTAACTCTGAAGTGTTTCAATATTTTGCAAAAACCAATAACGCCATCGAGAGTTGGGCCAGCGAGAGTTGGGTCAGTGCGAGTAGAGTTCGGCCAGCGAGAGTTTGGCAATCGAGAGTTCGGCCCACAAGAGTTGGACCAACGAGAATTGAGCCAAAGTGAGTTCGCCCAGCAAGAGTTGATCTAGCGAGAGTTGGAGCAGCGAGAGTTATGCAGCGAGAGTTTCACATTTTAATAAAAATATTCTGTGTATTATAGACCGAATAACTTACAAGATGCTATATAAACTCCAGCCTGGAGCATAAAAATAATACTAACCTTTAGGGCTGCAAGACTGTATAGGAATCGTAGGATAGAAATCGTCAACATTAAAGCCGCTTTGTAATTTTTGAAAATTTATTTATAAAAAACTGCGTGTTAATTACAGAAAATGATAGTAAAACCATTTAAATAGTAGTTTAATTGACAAATGATTAATAACATGTTGTATTGAAGTAAGTACATTAACATAACTCATGTAGTACGTAATATGTTAGATAATTGTAAGTTATGTGTTTATAAGTATGCATCAATCAATATACTTTTTGCAGAGTTTTAATAACGAAGTAAAGCTACTAAACTTAAATCACAGATAACACTAACGTGTTTGTTACAATTATATATGTATATATATATGAGTGTGTTTATATATAGGTTTTATGTTCGTATATATGTATAATTGGGTTGAAATAATTGGCCGTTTATTTGTCTTTCAAATCATAGAACGCATAACAAGACGACTTAAATGCTACTTAGACAATCGCTAACATTATTGCTGTTTTCTGTGTTTTTGTTTTTGTTTTTGTGTTGTTCTTGTTCATTAACTTTTGCTACATGTTTGGTTGTTTACCTTAAATGCAACAATTCCCCTTAAGTACTACCAACAAACAATGAGTTTGTGAGTGAAAACGAAACGTTTCTTCAAATATTGTATTATGTGTTATGCTGATATGCGCTTGTTATTTAGACGTTCCCTGTGAATGGCACACAATAAGTTTGCGCTACGCGAATGGCAAATGATAACGAGACTGTACTTCCGTGCGGATGCTTGGCTTTCGGTTTTCCTTGATATGGATGGACGTGGTAAGCTAGTAGTTTTGTAAGCTTTGGCAGCTTCACAGCTTAAACATGCACCTCCGGGCAATCCTCGTCCTTGATCGATGTGTACTGCACCTTTTTGGCGACATTATCGAACACGGGCGTCATCATGAACTTCAATTTGTCCCGACTCACGTAGACGAGCGCCACCAGCAGTCCCAATAGGATCATGCTCAGCACAATCAGCAGGAAGATCAGTGTGGCCGTGTGTCCGCTGATGTGTGGCTGCAACTGCCCGTAGAGCTGATCGTCCTCGGCGGTGTTGAGGAAGGAGGCAGCTGCAGCCATCGCAGCTGTGCATTCGCTCATGTCCAGCTGAAGGATGTGCGCGGGCGCCGGATCCACGTGCTGCGTGTCATGGAAGCACATCAGGCTGTCCTGGTTGCGCACCTGGACGCGTGTGGCCTGCAGCCACGTGCGGAAGGGCGATATCTTGCAGTCGCAGACGAAGGGATTTAAGTTGAAGTCCACGATGAGATCGTTGGTGCGATTCTCGCGCTGCTGCAGCTGATTCAGCAGGCTCATGTCGCTGGGCTTGACAAAGGCGAACTTGTTGCGCTCCAGATCGAGAAAGCGCAGATTCTGCAGGCAGCGCACCTCAAAGTTGATGTCCTTTAGTAGATTGTCGCCCAGGTGTAGATCACGCAGCACGGGCAGATCGCAGAAAACGTTGCGATCCTTGAAGTGCGTGATCTCGTTCTGCTCCAGGTGCAGCTTCTCCAGCCTCAGCAGCTGGCTGTTCACGAAGATGTCGTGCAGATCCTCGCTCAGCTGCGGCGAGCTGTGATCCTCGAAGGCGTCCGTCAGATGCAGGCTCTGCAGATTGCCAAAGTTGGAGAAGACGCGCGGATGATGATGGTTCACCTCGTCGTCGTTGCGGGAAATGCTCAGATTGTTGTGGTTCAGTATTAGGCGCTCCACATGCGGCACGTGATGGTAGCTCTTGCCACGTATCTCGCGTATGTGATTGCTGCTCATGTCCACGATCTTCAGCTGCTTGTAGTCGTTGATGCTGCCAAACACATTCCACGGCAGCTCCGTAATAAAGTTGCCCGTAAAGATCAGAATCTCCACCTGTTCCGGCATATGCTCCAGCACGCTGGTGTTGTTCAGGCCCGTGTTCGTGCAGTTCACCACGTACTGAATGCTCTCCTCGTACCGCTCCTTGCCGCACGAACAGCCCGCCGGGAAATACGGTCCGCAGCTCGATGACATGCCGCTCCCTCCGCTCCCCCCGCTGCTCTCGGCTGCCAGCGTTAGAGGCCGCGCTGATGGGCGGGCAGAGCCACGACCAGCATTTGTGGCCGCAGTAGCTGCTGCACTTCCCCTCCTCCCCTGATCTTGTGCGCTCCTCGGTGCTCTGGCTGCAATTAATAACAAAGTGGAATGTTTTATTAGTTGCGAATGCATTTTAAAGTGAGCAGAAGCCAACCGGGCCACCAAAATGCAGCTCTGCCCTCAATTGGCTTCGCTGGACTATGGGCAAAATTTCAATAATTTTGGTAAAATAAAAAAATTATTTGTGTTTGTTAATTGCAACACTTAAAGAAGTCCAACAATATTTTATAAAAAAAATAGTTTTTTGTACATTTTTATATTTTATTACTTATAAAAGCCGATAGCTTAAATAATTAGATTGTGTTTATCAACCGATTTGGTTTTAATTTCCAACATATATCAATATGACGTTAAGCGATGTAAGTACATACATATATGCATAATTGTAAGCTTTTTTATGGAAGTTAAAGAGTTTTTAATTATTTAAAGGCAGATTGGGCGTGACATCGCAAAATTATAAATAAACAGTAAGTTGAGTATGTCTATATTGTAAGCAATATACATCTGTATGATGCAATTTAAATTAAAAAGATTTTATTATATTAACTACGAAATAAATAGATATTTGTTCGTATGATGACGGTAGAAAGGCGTGGTCCAAAATGACTATATGTTTTTCTACGAAGTTTTATTTGAGTCTAAACGAACATTTCTTGTGCAAATTTAAAAATTATAATTAATGCTCAAATATTGACTCTTTTGCCCATAGTGCACTGTCAGCCAAATTTATGCTTTCCAACTAGCAGATTTATGAGCTTATAAAAGGCTAAACATCTGCCCCTCTCCCCGCTCTCTTACACGCACACACCATCAATCTGACCGCAGCATATTCACCTCTCAGCTCAGCCGAACTTTGCTCTGCTTTGCTCCGCTCCGCTTCTCTCAGCCCGCGCAAGTTTCATCACGCCTACCCCTCGCGACCAATCAATGTGCACCCACGGCGTATGAGTAATTTTTGTTTAGTGCCCTCAAATGTTTTCTTTGCCACAATAAACGCCAAAAGGGGACTCGTAAGCGAGCTCACGAGGTAGCCGCATAAAGTTTCATCTTCCCGTCTCCCCATTTTCCATACTCCATGGCCGCATTCCGTATCCCGTATCCAGTATTCCATATCCCATTCCCATACCCACACCTTGCACCTTCTCTAATACGGCTCAGCGGCGTGACTAGACCGCAGGCAGCCGTAAACCTTATTATTATTTTTCGGCTTTTATTGCTATTTGTTTAGCCCCGACCGAAAGCAAACCAACTTGCAGATACGTGGCCGAATCACCTTTGAAGCCTTAAAAAAGCAGCAAATCAATATCCCACAAAGTGCAGAGATTCTTAAAGCTCAAGCAAGAACAACCAATAGTATTAACAACAGAGTATAGAAAAAAACTTAATAGTACTATATAAAGAAGATTAAAATGTAAAAATGTACTATAATAATCTGATAGAATTTAAACCTGTACCCACGATATGAGTAAAAAGAAGGAGGCATGAGAGATAAGATCTGGAAAAATGATAATAGCTGGAGCAGGGACTTTCGGAATATAGGTATTTTAGTTTCCACACCTTCTTTACGTCTTAATCGATAATACCCAAATAACAAGCTTAATATTGAATATATGTAGATTAAGTTATTTTAAATATATACTATCCTCATAAGGTGCATTGAAATCAGAAAATAAATACAGCAGATTTAAAAAAATTATACCAT
>JAWNNJ010001572.1:0-43002 GCA_035045125.1 Hypselothyrea guttata
TTTTTTGAGTAATTATAATTATAATTCGTTATTGGTTGAGGCTAATGAAAATGTTTAAGTTATTTTAAAACAATAATTAAGCAAATTAAGCAATGACATAATTAGTTATTGCGTTAAGCTTATAATGATTTATAAGCTTTTTTAAAATTAATATTAAGAATATTAATACATAATATAAATACAAAATCGGATTTTCAAAGAAGAAAGGCTTTGAAACATCGTACAAACATCGAGGTAACATTCAACCCAACGATTGATTTTGAAAACATCGCCTTACATCGGCATCGATACAGTTTACATCAGTTATTGAACAACACTTCCACGGCATTTCATTCGATAGTCGACACTAGTTCGATACGATTTACGTTGTCGAACACTAGAAAATTTCCCATCTGTGTGAAAAAAGAAGAACAAGAGCGCAAAAGTGAGTCGAGGCTGTTACTTAACCAAAATTTTGCAAATTTTCAACTAAACGCATTAAATTGCTTGCCAGCCATGTTCCGTCTTACTGCCGGTAAACTCGCCAGCGCTGTGCGCAGCTCCGTGGGCGTGACCGCCCCCCGTGCCGCTGCCGTGCGCTTCTCCCACGGCCACGAAGAATCCGCGGAGGAATTCGACAAGCGTTACGAGAAATACTTCTCCAGGGACGGCATCGACGGCTGGGAGATCCGCAAGGGCATGAACGATCTGTTGGGCATGGATCTGGTGCCCAGCCCCCCAATCATCGAGGCGGGGCTCCGCGCCTGCCGTCGCGTCAACGACATCGCCCTGGCCATCAGGTGGCTGGAGGGCTGCAAGGACAAGTGCGGGGACCAGAAGGCCACCCTCTACCCCTACCTGCTGGAGAAGATCACGCCCACCCTCAAGGAGCTGGGTGTGCCCACCATCGAGGAGCTCGGCTACGACAAGCCCGAGCTGGCCCTCAAGTCCGTTTTCGACATGTAAAGCCGTTAACTTCTATTTCCTTGTAGCTTAATCAACACACACACAACCAACACACACGCAAGCAACAAATCCGATGTATTTAATGTTATTGGATTGCAAATAAAGGAGATCGGACTAGACTACAACCCCCTTTCCTCCTCGCCTGTCACAGTGTTATGTAATTGGCACAGGTTATGCGGTACACGTTCAAACATGCATGACATACGAGATTCATACCCATTAAAAATGGATAAAAGCAGGATCAAGAAGGAGGCGTGGCAGATCCATAAAGCATATATATTCTTCATATATTCGGGTTGTCTGTCTGTATAAGCGCTGTGATCTCGGGAACTGTAAGAGCTGGACCATATATTTTTATTCCCTGTACTTTGGCAGGAGGCGTGGCCAACCCACCTAGTATATATACTTTTGAATAGAGCTATTATTTTGGTATGTGGGTAGTTAATCATATGCGGATCGAGTTTATTTTAAATATTGGATGCCAATATTCATCCGATTTGCGATCGGTTTAAAGCTTTCGAAAGCTTATTGTTCTGTTTTTGGCTAAACCAATTAAATCATATCTACCTATAGGACCTAAGAGGAGGAAGAGACTGCCCACACTTCTTGGATTCTTTGGATTCTACTTTCTCAGGGATATCTCAGATCTTTCTAGCATATAACAGCTTTCACAATTCAACCAAGCCACAGGATGGTTTTGTTAATTTATATCCCAAATACGATCAAAAACCAATTTTTTTAAATGATGTACAGGGTACTATACAGTCGGGCAAGTCCGACTGATCTGCTTCGCCCATTATGTCTAAAAATAACTTATCGAATCCGATCGTTCAAACATGAATGACATACAAATTCGTTTATTGGGTAAATGAAAACGTTAACAACTTTATTGCCAGGACTTGAGCAGCTCGGCTGCCTTATCCAGATTGGCCTGCTTCTTGATGAAGCAATAGCGCACAAAGTTCTCGCCTAGGTGCTTATTGGGCTCGCTGTAGAAGGCGCTTGGAGGTATACCTTGGAGGCCTTTGTTCTTGGTCATCCACTTGGTGAACCTGTAATCCTGATATTTGTCCGTCTCGGAGCTCATATCGATTTTATCGGCCAGCGGCGACCAATCAGCCAGCATGAAATAGCCACCTTCCGGTATGGTTGGACGCATGCCGGCTTCTTGCAGGAATTTAGCCATGAAATCCCTTTTCTGGATAAGCTCACGGGGCAGGCTATGAAAATAGCATTCTGGCTTTTCCAGACGTTCGAGTTCCAACTCAAAGCTGCGTGCCACGCCCTCCTGCAAAGGTGTAGGGCAGGTGTATACCGAGTTCTGATGCACCATTTGAAGATTTCGAATCAGTTGCTGAGGACCGTACGCCCAGCCGGTTTTCCAGCCCGTCACTGAGAAGGTTTTGCCCGCCGAACCTATGGTTATGGTGCGCTCCCACATGCCGGGAAGGGTGCAGATGCGAATATGCTCCGCTCCATCGAACACCAGCCATTCGTAGACCTCATCGGAAACACAGAGCACGTTCCACTTCCGACAGAGCTCGGCAATGCGTTCCAGCTCCTTCCGATTGAAAACCTTTCCGATGGGATTGTGCGGCGTATTCAGTATAATCATTTTGGTCTTCTCGTTGAAGATCTTCTCGAACTCGTCGTCGTCCAGAACCCAATCTGCCGAGCTGATGGGACCTTCCGGTTTTTCACGCTGTTTGAGAGTATTGCTTTTAATGCTAATGTTCGACTAGGAGACATAGATATATATATCTTAAACCTACCAGCTTTAAAGGAATAAATCGCGGCACTCCGTTAGCCATTTTCACCATGGGCTCGTAGCAGTCGAAGAAGGGTTCAATGATGATGACCTCGTCGCCCTCGTCCACGTGCCCCATGATGGTCGAGTAGAGCGCCTCATACGCACCCGCCGTTATCAATATTTCGCTCAGTGGATTGATTTCCCGATTAACTAGCCCACTGTACAGCTTGCCCAATGCCTGCACCAGACGCACATGACCCTAGAGAAAACAGCAGATAATAATACTAGATCGGATTCTACCAAACTGAACTATAACCACCTACATTGCCACGTGTGTACTGATGCAGCAAGGGGTTTTCGTCCTTGGCAATATCTGCCAGCGCCTTGGTCACATATTCGGGAGCAGCGTCATCGGGAAATCCCTGACCCAGGTTCAAAGGTTTGTACTGCATGGCCAGCGCAATGTATTCATTCCAAACACTGGGCGTGCTGCCCTGCAACCGTTTCGGTAAATCGAACTTCTCCATGCTGTAGTTACGACTAGTCTGGGGCGTTCTCAGTTGGCTCTGAGCGGTAATCAGACGACGGCAACAGGTTCTAAACATCTGAAATTGTATACATTATCTATAAACAAGTCTCTATACATATGTATGGCCGATGCTCTCTTTATAAACGAGGTATAAATTACGCGTAGCCTATGGGTATTATCGCCGATTTCCACGAGCTCTAAATGTAAGTTCATTTTGGTTCGTCATTTGAATGAAATGGTTGTCATTTGAACCAAGTGGTTCATTTGGATAAACCGGTTCGTCATTTGGATGAACTGACTCGTAGTTTGAATGAAACGGTTCGTCGTTGGAGAGTGGTTCGTCATTTGAACCAAGTGATAAAGTAGTTCGTCATTTGGATGAATCGGTTGTCAACCGGATGAACCGGTTCGTCATTTGGATGTTATACACCATTCAAGCTCGTGTAAATCGGATATTGCCTTACTCTGGCTTATAGGGGCTATCACAAAGTATAAATGCAATTGGTTTCGAGTTTAAAAGATTCTACAGCGATTGTGCAGCGTCGTGACGTTGCATAATAGCTCAAGTACAATAAACAACTAAAGCGCAAAGACAAATTTGTTTACGCATTTACTCACAAACACAACAACAAACTGTTGCTTCTTTTTGCTCTCACGCGACAGTGGAATACGCTTAAAATAATACTCTAAGATTTGGAATGTTGGATATTGCAGATCGCTATGCGCTTAATGTTTAGTTGTCTAATCTTGTCTATAAAAACATTTTGGGCATATTTGGAAATGTAAACATATTGCCATTCGCTTGAGCTGAGCATGTCGTTAACGACAACGAACTCAAACTTGTTTGACGACTATCTCACTCCCAGGCACAGCCAGATGGATAGCGCCCTCTCGCTCTTCAGAACGGAACACGAACTCATACCATGTTTGAATGCCGTCTCACCAACATGCACTCAAACTTGTTCGTTGTCGAACTTCCCCTATCAGTGTTGGCTAACCTACTTTGCCGCGCATTTTTGAATTCAATGGTAATTTGTATGTTTTTTGCACATGTATATAAAAAAAGAGGTTTTAATGTATTAATTCCGATTTCAAATTTTAATTGTCATATTATTTATATATTTGTGTCTTATAAACCTCAGTTCTTACAGTTTCTACTTGAGTCTTGAACTTGTTTGGTAACTCTGAAGTGTTTCAATATTTTGCAAAAACCAATAACGCCATCGAGAGTTGGGCCAGCGAGAGTTGGGTCAGTGCGAGTAGAGTTCGGCCAGCGAGAGTTTGGCAATCGAGAGTTCGGCCCACAAGAGTTGGACCAACGAGAATTGAGCCAAAGTGAGTTCGCCCAGCAAGAGTTGATCTAGCGAGAGTTGGAGCAGCGAGAGTTATGCAGCGAGAGTTTCACATTTTAATAAAAATATTCTGTGTATTATAGACCGAATAACTTACAAGATGCTATATAAACTCCAGCCTGGAGCATAAAAATAATACTAACCTTTAGGGCTGCAAGACTGTATAGGAATCGTAGGATAGAAATCGTCAACATTAAAGCCGCTTTGTAATTTTTGAAAATTTATTTATAAAAAACTGCGTGTTAATTACAGAAAATGATAGTAAAACCATTTAAATAGTAGTTTAATTGACAAATGATTAATAACATGTTGTATTGAAGTAAGTACATTAACATAACTCATGTAGTACGTAATATGTTAGATAATTGTAAGTTATGTGTTTATAAGTATGCATCAATCAATATACTTTTTGCAGAGTTTTAATAACGAAGTAAAGCTACTAAACTTAAATCACAGATAACACTAACGTGTTTGTTACAATTATATATGTATATATATATGAGTGTGTTTATATATAGGTTTTATGTTCGTATATATGTATAATTGGGTTGAAATAATTGGCCGTTTATTTGTCTTTCAAATCATAGAACGCATAACAAGACGACTTAAATGCTACTTAGACAATCGCTAACATTATTGCTGTTTTCTGTGTTTTTGTTTTTGTTTTTGTGTTGTTCTTGTTCATTAACTTTTGCTACATGTTTGGTTGTTTACCTTAAATGCAACAATTCCCCTTAAGTACTACCAACAAACAATGAGTTTGTGAGTGAAAACGAAACGTTTCTTCAAATATTGTATTATGTGTTATGCTGATATGCGCTTGTTATTTAGACGTTCCCTGTGAATGGCACACAATAAGTTTGCGCTACGCGAATGGCAAATGATAACGAGACTGTACTTCCGTGCGGATGCTTGGCTTTCGGTTTTCCTTGATATGGATGGACGTGGTAAGCTAGTAGTTTTGTAAGCTTTGGCAGCTTCACAGCTTAAACATGCACCTCCGGGCAATCCTCGTCCTTGATCGATGTGTACTGCACCTTTTTGGCGACATTATCGAACACGGGCGTCATCATGAACTTCAATTTGTCCCGACTCACGTAGACGAGCGCCACCAGCAGTCCCAATAGGATCATGCTCAGCACAATCAGCAGGAAGATCAGTGTGGCCGTGTGTCCGCTGATGTGTGGCTGCAACTGCCCGTAGAGCTGATCGTCCTCGGCGGTGTTGAGGAAGGAGGCAGCTGCAGCCATCGCAGCTGTGCATTCGCTCATGTCCAGCTGAAGGATGTGCGCGGGCGCCGGATCCACGTGCTGCGTGTCATGGAAGCACATCAGGCTGTCCTGGTTGCGCACCTGGACGCGTGTGGCCTGCAGCCACGTGCGGAAGGGCGATATCTTGCAGTCGCAGACGAAGGGATTTAAGTTGAAGTCCACGATGAGATCGTTGGTGCGATTCTCGCGCTGCTGCAGCTGATTCAGCAGGCTCATGTCGCTGGGCTTGACAAAGGCGAACTTGTTGCGCTCCAGATCGAGAAAGCGCAGATTCTGCAGGCAGCGCACCTCAAAGTTGATGTCCTTTAGTAGATTGTCGCCCAGGTGTAGATCACGCAGCACGGGCAGATCGCAGAAAACGTTGCGATCCTTGAAGTGCGTGATCTCGTTCTGCTCCAGGTGCAGCTTCTCCAGCCTCAGCAGCTGGCTGTTCACGAAGATGTCGTGCAGATCCTCGCTCAGCTGCGGCGAGCTGTGATCCTCGAAGGCGTCCGTCAGATGCAGGCTCTGCAGATTGCCAAAGTTGGAGAAGACGCGCGGATGATGATGGTTCACCTCGTCGTCGTTGCGGGAAATGCTCAGATTGTTGTGGTTCAGTATTAGGCGCTCCACATGCGGCACGTGATGGTAGCTCTTGCCACGTATCTCGCGTATGTGATTGCTGCTCATGTCCACGATCTTCAGCTGCTTGTAGTCGTTGATGCTGCCAAACACATTCCACGGCAGCTCCGTAATAAAGTTGCCCGTAAAGATCAGAATCTCCACCTGTTCCGGCATATGCTCCAGCACGCTGGTGTTGTTCAGGCCCGTGTTCGTGCAGTTCACCACGTACTGAATGCTCTCCTCGTACCGCTCCTTGCCGCACGAACAGCCCGCCGGGAAATACGGTCCGCAGCTCGATGACATGCCGCTCCCTCCGCTCCCCCCGCTGCTCTCGGCTGCCAGCGTTAGAGCCACGCTAATGGCCAGCAGAGCCACGACCAGCATTTGTGGCCGCAGTAGCTGCTGCACTTCCCCTCCTCCCCTCATCTTGTGCGCTCCTCGGTGCTCTGGCTGCAATTAATAACAAAGTGGAATGTTTTATTAGTTGCGAATGCATTTTAAAGTGAGCAGAAGCCAACCGGGCCACAAAATGCAGCCTGCCTCAATTGGCTTCGCTGGACTATGGGCAAAATTTCAATAATTTTGGTAAAATAAAAAAATTATTTGTGTTTGTTAATTGCAACACTTAAAGAAGTCCAACAATATTTTATAAAAAAAATAGTTTTTTGTACATTTTTATATTTTATTACTTATAAAAGCCGATAGCTTAAATAATTAGATTGTGTTTATCAACCGATTTGGTTTTAATTTCCAACATATATTAATATGACGTTAAGCTATGTAAGTACATACATATATGCATAATTGTAAACTTTTTTATGGAAGTTAAAGAGTTTTTAATTATTTAAAGGCAGATTGGGCGTGACATCCAAAATTATAAATAAACATAAGTTGAATATGTTCTATATCTAACAATATACATCTGTATGATGCAATTTAAATTAAAAAGATTTTATTATATTAACTACGAAATAAATAGATATTTGTTCGTATGATGACGGTAGAAAGGCGTGGTCCAAAATGACTATATGTTTTTCTACGAAGTTTTATTTGAGTCTAACGAACATTCGTGCAAATTTAAAAATTATAATTAATGCTCAAATATTGACTCTTTGCCCATAGTGCACTGTCAGCCAAATTTATGCTTTCCAACTAGCAGATTTATGAGCTTATAAAAGGCTAAACATTGCCCCTCTCTCCCCGCTCTCTTACACGCACACACCTCAATCTGACCGCAGCATATTCACCTCAGCTTAGCTGAACTTTGCTCTGCTTTGCTCCGCTCCGCTTCTCTCAGCCCGCGCAAGTTTCATCACGCCTACCCCTCGCGACCAATCAATGTGCACCCACGGCGTATGAGTAATTTTTGTTTAGTGCCCTCAAAGTTTTCTTTGCCACAATAAACGCCAAAAGGGCACTCAAGCGAGCTCACGAGGTAGCCGCATAAAGTTTCATCTTCCCGTTCCCCATTTTCCATATCCCGTATTCCGTATCCCGTATCCAGTATTCCATATCCCATTCCCATACCCACACCTTGCACCTTCTCTAATACGGCTCAGCGGCGTTCGACCGCAGGCAGCCGTAAACCTTATTATTATTTTTCGGCTTTTATTGCTATTTGTTTAGCCCCGACCGAAAGCAAACCAACTTGCAGATGTGGCCGAATCACCTTTGAAGCCTAAAAAAGCAGCAAATCAATATCCCACAAAGTGCAGAGATTCTTAAAGCTCAAGCAAGAACAACCAATAGTATTAACAACAGAGTATAGAAAAAAACTTAATAGTACTATATAAAGAAGATTAAAATGTAAAAATGTACTATAATAATCTGATAGAATTTAAACCTGTACCCACGATATGAGTAAAAAGAAGGAGGCATGAGAGATAAGATCTCGGAAACTATAAGAGCTGGAGCAGGGACTTTCGGAATATAGGTATTTTAGTTTCCACACCTTCTTTACGTCTTAATCGATAATACCCAAATAACAAGCTTAATATTGAATATATGTAGATTAAGTTATTTTAAATATATACTATCCTCAGAAGCGCATTGAAATCAGAAAATAAATACAGCAGATTTAAAAAAATTATACCATTGCTGAGCTACGTATAAAATTTTGTTTTTTATATTTTTAAAAAATATAGGGACGGGGCAGATCAGTGGGACGGTGGCTACAGTCGGACGTAACCGACCGTAGGAGACCCTTTACTTTGAGTATATGTACACACAAACACAATCAGACGCACACACACTAAGCTATCCGCGTATGCAAGGCACACCACCCCCCCTCTGCCCAGTGCGGGAAATTCTCTGTCGCATATATTCGTTGTTTCTTATCCGATCAAAACAAAATTCACAGCGTCGATAGAGAATGCCATAAGCTAGTTACATACCAAATCACAAGCCGATAGCTTCAAAACTGTGGCTACAGCAGCTTTTTGCGGTTTACGGGGGAAGGGGGAAAGGTATCCAAAATCTAAAACAAACTCGTGCTGCTTACTGAATAGGGGAACCTAATTACCGAGTATGGTGTCTCTAGCTTTGATAGTTGCTGAGATCTAGGTGTTCATACAGACGGACAGACAGACGGACAGACGCACAGACGCACAGACGGACAGACAGACAGACGGACAGACGGACATGGCTAAATCGACTCGTCTTGTTGTCCTGATCAAGAATATATATACTTTATGGGGTCTGCCACGCCTCCTTCTGGGTGTTACACACATTTCCTCTTTGCACTAAGTTAATAGACCCTTTTTACTTTTTTAAAGTAAAGGGTCTAATTATATTTAAATTATTGGGTATTCTGCAGTCGGTTTGACTGATCATCTTCGCCCTTACAGCATTTCATTCTTACTATTTCCCTTATTAAAGGTTTATTTGCAAAATGTGAATTTCAACCAAAGTAATTCTTCATAATTTAAAACGTTTGATAATTATTGTAATTTCAATTTTTTTCAAAAGCTTTGTGCAAATTATAAATTCTTTTTCAAAGTCATCTAAATGACTTTATCAAAAGCCATTAACTTTGTTAATATTTAAATTTTAAAGAATATTTATAGATGTTGCGAGCTAAAGTTGTACTTGAGGCTTCTGCGCTTTCCCATTGATTATCACATTTTGTTACCGCCATGCGGCTCAATTAGTCGCAGCTGACGGCTGTCAACCGCCTGCAATTGTAATTTTCCATCAGTGCTGGCTTTTCATTTGGCCCATCTCTGTTTTATTTGCTGTGTAGCGGACCAGCTGCGGCCAAAGTTTCATTCGATGCTAATGAGCTCTTGGAATACCTGGCGCTAAATAAAGATCTAACGGCAATTTAATGGGCTTCGATGCTCGCTGGCTTCTTATCACACAGTTTTTCCCTCCTCCACTTTGGTCGTCATTTTCAATTATTGCCGGGGGGAAAGGAATTTGCCGTAGCTCTTTTCCGAGCCTTAATTGACACTTTTATGTGGCGGTTAAAGCAACGAGAAGCACAAATGTGCCAGTCTGGCGTTAACCAACACTGAAACCGGACATACGAGCAGTTTGTTTTTGCTTGTTGCGCACTTTTTTACACTTTGTGCACCTGCAATTGGTTTTTGTTGTTGAGAAACAAGCAAAGCATAAACGCCATTTTATGCCCAAAACAAAGCAACAAAAGAAAGACCTTAAAAACATGCTGTAAAGCCAAACAAAATGGCGGACGCTGCAGCGCGGCGCACTTGAACTCAAACTCGGCGTTTATTTGCAGTTTGCCTTTCTCCATTTCGCCATCTTCTCTTCCTCTCTTCCCTTTTTCTCTTGCTGTTTGTGTGTGTCACTTCCTGTTTGAGTGACTAACAAGCCAAAGCACACATGCACACACACACACATAGTTGAAATTTAACTTGCAGTTGCTTTTATGTTTCTTTACAATATGTGTATAAGTGTGAGTGTGTGTGTGTTAACTGTTGCAATAACATTCCACATTCGCTCATTCCACTCCATTGTTTGGTCCCTGCTTCCCTCACCCCACTTCCTGCGCTTCCATAATAAGCAACTTTGCCTCACAAACGTTTTTTCATTTTGTTTTACATTTTTCTTTTTATATACGAGATGTTTTTACTTTTGTTAGGCATTTCAGTTAAAACAATCGTTTTAGAAATGCAGTTTTCCAACTTTATTAATTTGGGTAGTCTTTATATACTGAATAATTTGCTGAATGTTAGAATTGTGTTAGAATTAGCATACGAGATTTGAATACTCTTCGAGTCGATTTTTAAAAAATTCCTTTTTATTATTATTTAAAATTTCAGTATATTTCCTAATTTGTGAGTTTATTTTTCCTTTTATCAGTCAAACAGTTATATATATAAATATATATTGTTATTAATATTATTAAACTTTTAAACTAACACTAAACTTGGATAATATTTATTTCTTGATAAAAAAAAATTCAATGAATATAAATTCTGTTTAAAAATATCTATTTATTTCAATTAAATATTAAAAATTAAATATTTCAATTCTACAATAATTTAAAACTCTCTTAACATTAAATTTATTTTATATACACATTAAGTATAGTATTTTTACCATGTGAAAACTAAACAGTTAGAGTATCTAAACTTCTCTAATACTATAAAACATTATGTGCTTCATATTGTTTGTTTTATTTTGTTTTTTCGGCATCAATTTATGCATGAGCGTAAAATAATAATAATAATAACAAGCGCTAGTACAAACGCAATAATAAATATGAGTTTTTGTGGCACTTTGTGGTTCGCTTTCGTGTTTCGCATTTCGTATTCGTGTTCATGTTTGTATTCGTATTCGTATTCACAATTCCACTCCTTTTTCCATTCGTGAGTCGCAAGCCAGCTGGGGCACTTAACAGTTGCATTTAAAAAAAAGTCTCGTCTGGACTGAAATGGCACTGAGGCAAATGATACGGAGGCGAAGCGGAACACGGTTAATGAAAGGTGGGCACTCAATTTGCAACACGCGATGTGAGCGTTTTGTGCATATGGAAAAGTGATGAGTTGCCTCTGTGTGTGTGCTGGCATAGTCTAATTAGAGCAGAAGCTTAAAGTGCTCGAAGTGGCAAAGAGAAGAAACAGAACTAGAGACCAGAGACGAGAAACGAGAGAAGAAAACAGAGAGAGAGAGAGAGAGAGAGAGAGAGAGAGTGAGCTGATGGGCTATAGTTACATTTTGTAGATAAGGCACAAACGGATTGTGTCATTAGCAACAGCTATTCAGGTACGAATCAAAAGGTGTACTCAAAAGTACAAATTAAAGGAAAACTTTGTGTGCAGCTTAACTTAGTTAGCTTTCCATTGGCAGTGTAGTTTTCCTTTGCAAAAACAGTTCAATTTAATTAAATAATTGTTTGAGCTTAAAGTTGAACTGAATTTGTTTTATTTAGAGTAAATTAAAACAGGAAAATAACAAATTTATTTCTTGATAAGGTAAAACATAATATTATCATTTATTCTAAAGTTTTGACTGGTAAAACAAACAGCAACTATGTTTGCTTTTCAATTGCAGTCCTTAGCCATGCGCTTTTCTACAAAGAATTTCTCTTTTATTTAGCTTTAAATTGAAACAATTATACAATTTGATGTAATGCACTTTGTCCCAAACACAGCAAGAATGCTCAGTTTTAATTCTCCGACATTTCTGCTTGACACAGTTTGAGTGAAATTTACGGCGTGTTTGCAAATTTCTGCTGCCTACTTTAGGGCGTTTAAAAACCTCCAGCCAAATCACGCTGTCGCATGTCATACGTTGGCTGCCGCCATATTTGCTACGGCTGCCAGTGTTGCATACTGCATTAAAGCAATTTCGTTTTGTAATTGAAGCTGAGCAAATTCGTTTGGCAACAGTGTCGGCAACGCGCGTTGCCAACTGCATTACGCAAAATGGCGGGAAATGCTAATGCGGCCAACAAGCGCTTAATATCTTGGCACCCTACAGTCATTAAGCAACAAAAAAAAACATGGAGAAAAAAGTTGAAGAGCTTTTTTGGTTCAACAAGAAATGGAGTTAAAGTACTTGCTGGGTGAATTAGGGGAAAAAACTGGGAAAAGTGGCAGTTTGGCAACTAATTGTGTTTTGGGTAACCCTAAATGAAGTATGTTTGTAGGTTCTAAATGAAGTCTGAGGTCTGTTCTAAAATAAGTTTATTTGATGCTTGAGTTGAATAAATTTGAAAAGTGAATTATACAAATTGCACATCTTTCAGACAGAAGGGGTATTCATGGGACTACTTTTTTAATTGGTTGGTATTTGAACACATTTTTAATTAATTTCATATTTAAAAGATTTTATAAATATTTAAATGAAAAATATTGCAAAATATTATGTTAATTTTTTGGAAAGTGAGCAATACTAAAGGTATGTTTTATACGTCATACAAATAATTATATGTGCATTTTTGCTTTCGTTAAATTTTCATGTTTATAGTTAGTTAATTGTATTTTGTTGAATGCAGAATTGTTTAGTAATATGTTGCAGATGCTAAGTGACAAAAATTCTTTCATTCTCATCTCTTTCGATGTACCGTTACATCAAATATGTGTTGGTGGGTTGGGCCTTGCGTAGTAAATATTTATATGTGCAAAATGAGTATTTCTGATCTTTTAAACCGATAGTGATGTTGCAACATGTTAATTTGTTAAAATTTGAACGCAAAGTTATTGTTAATTCAATTACTTAATGAATTATGCCAAATTCGTTTACAATTATTTGAGTTATTAGCCCAAAATAGCTCTTAGTAGTAGTTTGGCCGCCAAGGAGCAAGGATAATCATAGAAATGCATGAAAGCGGTTTCGAAATAGCCGATATTTGAACTAGACTGAATCGAAATTGAAACTATAACTCAAAATTTAAAAAAAATCCAACCGATTATGTTACAACGCGTTGCAACGGAATTAAAACCAATATTGATAGTCGGTGTAAACAGGTGATTCGACGTCTAGCAGTAAAGGATTCAATGGGCAGCGGAAAAAAAAGGTCTCATTTGGGACTGCAATTAATAAGGAATAGAACCCTAAAAATTTTACATAAAAATTAAGTCCTTGAACATACCTCCATAGTGCCTAAACCAAAGCAATTAACGCAGCCTACTAGGACTCGTATGGAATTTTCAAATAAATGTCAATTCGGGGCCAAAAAGTTGTAAAATGTCGTCTTTAGTGATGAAAAATTTTTTAATTTGACGGCCCAGATAACTGAAAAAACTATTGGGAAGATTCGCCCCAGGAACACCGATCCTGCTATAAGGGAGGATTTTGAGGTGGTACTTGGATAGTATGGGCTGCATTTAGCTGCTGAAAAATTATATCTATATGCTTCAAATCTACTTGAATGAATGTCAGTATGAAAGCAGATCCTTTGGACAAAAAGCTGATACAATTTGGTAAAAATTAATATGGCGTTAACAGGACATATTAACAGGATAACGCTATAAACCACACGAAACAGGTCGCAAACGACTTCTTTATAGACAGGAAAATTCATGTTTGACTATAATCAGTATTGAATCCGCACCTAAATCCGATAAAGGATATTTGGGGAATAATTTTCAATCCTGTTTTTAAAAACTTACGACAGTTTTAGACTGCACATAACCTCAAATCAGCCATAGTACGAAAATGGGCTAATATTGATATAACTACTTTACAGTTATTAATTAATTGTATGCCAAAACGCTTTAATTTAATTTTAAACAATAAGGGAAAACGTATTAACTATAATTATTATGTTAACTTTCAATAAAATTTAAATAAATTTGATTTACAGCCAAAAATAAAAAAATGCACATATAATTATTTACTATGAAAAAATATTTTAACTTTGTTTTTTAGCTATAAAAAAAAATTATTATTTTTTAATTTTTGGTTTTTTATATCTTACATTATTATAATAATAAACCTGCATACCCAGAAATATTTTAATAATTCCCAAACTTTTTATACCCTGTGCCCATTTGAAAAATGGGAAAAACAGGGTTAATAACTTTGTGCGAATGTATGTAACAGCCAGAAGGAGGCGTGGCAGACCCCACAAAGTATATATATTCTTGATCAGGATGACGAGCTGAGTCGATATAGCCATGTCCGTCTGTCTGTCCGTCTGTGCGTCTGTCCGTCTGTCCGTCTGTTTGAACGCGTCGATCTCAGCAACTATAATAGCTAGAAAAGCCGTTTTGGTCATTTCTGAAAGGTGTTTACAATACGCAGATCAAGTTTACTTCAAATCTTGGATGCCACTCCCCTTTCGCCCACAACGAGCATAAAAAGAATTCATTCGCCAATTTAAGAGACACAGATCGAGTTATATAAATTCTGTTTTCAGTTATTTGTAGGTCTATATTAGGCGCAGATAGCGTTTTTTTCAAATTTTGGATGCCACGCCCCTTTTACGCCCTAATTCATAAAAACTGAATAACAAGCGTAATATTGAACATAGAACGTTGTTATTCGGTATATATACTCTCTTCTATTATATAAAACTTTCCTGAGAAGCGCATTAAAATCGATCAATAAACACAGGAGTTATAGGCGAAACAATATTGCAGGCGTTGCACGCTCGCTCACTAGCAGCGCGGCCAATTAAGCGGCACATATAGGAAACGTAGCAGAGAAAGCATTGCTGCTACGCTGCGTAAGACAGTTTTATAAAATTTTATAAAAAATATAGGGCACAGGGTATAAGACAGTCGGGCCCGTCCGACTGATCTGCTCCGCCCATTCTGGTTTTATTTTGCAAAAATGTGATGCACATATAATTATTTACATGACGTACTGCATTTTTACCGACTGATTTTATTGTATTGACTTTTTATTTTATTTAAATGAAAGCATTAAAGAAAGGATTAAAGCGCTTCTACTTCGTCAAATAAGCTTTCGCCATTGTACCTCTTTTAGCCCTTGATTACATTTGTGACATGTTCTGTCTTTTGTCTCTGAAAGGTTTATTTGTCATGGACGGCGAGCGCTGCGAGGCAACATGGAAATGCAATAAGGAGCAGCTCCTTTGAAATGCAATTAAATGCGACTACGGAGCAGTAGATTCGTGACGTGGCGAGCCAAGAGCCGAACAGCAAACTCAATTAGTAATTGTGCAGGGGGCAGGGTACACGTTCGTTCATGTTCTCTGCAGGATATGCAGGATGTTCACTGTCTGAACCCCATCCGCTGCAGGGCGTGTCGGCCTGTCCGTCTGCCCACCTGTCTATGTCGCGCGGAAGTGGCCACAATATAAAATTGGTGCACGTTGGCTTTCATAATTTTATTATGGCTGCACCGCATGAAGCAAGAATTACGAGACAGCTTGCAACTCACGGTGCTTCAGGTGTTTACTCAATAGAGTGGGGGACCGAGACAGAAACAGCGTGCAAAAGAGAGCGACTTATGACGCGAAAGTTGCTTAGGGCGTGGTCAACTTAGTTGGGATCCGTTTAGACTAATTAGCAGACTGCTAATTGCACTTGAATAGCAGACTCAAAGCAACTGGGAGTTTGCTACTTGCCACTTGCCACTTGCCACTGGGAACTCGCTGCTCGGGCACGCTGAGACTTTAAAGTGCTTTGGGGAGAGTTTTTACTTTGTCTTTTTCTGGTGTCTGCAAAGTTTTCGCACGCAACTCGCGCCACGGAAGTTGTGAAAAACTATCTGTGTGGTAGAAGTCACAAAAAGAATTACCCCAAAACGTGGAACGAACAGAAGTTGGTACTTAATATTGTGACAAGATGTGAAACTCAACAAAGGAGCTGGCGTATAGAATATCCACAGAATTTAAATAAGAAAGCATACAATAAAGTTTCGGGTGGAATAAGGTAACTAAATTATATGTCAATGGGTTTTACTATGTTTCTAGCAAATAGATCTTTGGTGGAAAGCAGGCCTAAGATTTAGTTAATTCGTTAAACGATTTTTAAAAGCTATAGAAGGTACCACTAAATATCAAAATTAAAATTCGGAGCTTAAAATATACATTACAGATATACTAGACTGTAAATTTAAATAGGATCTCAAGTAGATTGGGAGCGGAGCGTATTTTAAAGAGGAAATTGATTTCAACCTACTAAAAAAAAAACGTGAGTAGTGAGTTAAATAATCAAAATATAAAATGCATCAAGCCGAATACTTCAAGATGTTGCGGTGTCTTAGGATATAAATTTATGGATGGTAAACCCGATTAATATATAAAAGGGGATTCACAATTTTTGATAATTATTTTGGAACTTGTGTAAAGTCTAGGTATAATCCTCAAATTGTTAAGCCATATGCAAAAATTTATCGATGAATATGATAACAACAAAGTTATTTTTATTGCAAAATATGAGTTAAACCGTTTCCTATATGCAGTTCAATTCAATTCGTATAATAGCGTTAAAAATCGGATACCTTGTGTATGAATTCCAATCACGGCATATGCAATCCATAGAACCCATTGAAACCAAAATAGAGTCGTTGGGTCTTTCAGCAATATGCTTAGCCTTGTGTATTAAATGCCATTTAAAGCAGACGACCAATCTGCACCTGATGCTCGATAACTGAATGCCTACCAATCAGCTGCGCATCCGTTCAACCGTTTATCCCCTCACCTGTTCCCTGTTCCCTGTTCACCCGTTCACCTGTTCACCCAGCCATGAGGTTTGGAGCAGCTTACCTGCTCGACAATGCAATAAAGCGACTCACGCCTTTAAAGCGTAAATCGAATTGAAATTGGTAATTGGCATAAAACGCTACTGCGAGTTGCGTTGGACGAGCGAATGAAACTGGCGGCAACACTTGCACGCATGTGAATACACTCACAGTTATTCGTGAGCCAAAAACACGTCGTAGCATTCGCTATGCATGTATGCATGTGCGTGGATGTATGGATGCGTTCCTGCTGGCTTTGCACGCGTTGTCCAGCCGGCCAGAGAACAAAAACCAAAAGCAAAATAAAATGAAAAACTGAAACAGTGAAAAAATGAAGCTGTTTTTGAACAGCATTTATAGCTGATGCTAGCCGACAGCTGTCAGTTTCGATCAGATCCATGGCGATTTTATCCTCTGCCCGAATAGCCAGCTCTCACAGCGATGCCAAAATTGCTGCACTTTGCGGATGGAGCGTAAAAATACAGAATATCATAAAAAATGACCCATCAACAGAGCATCAAGATTACATGTCGATTTAGAAAGACTATTAATATCGATAACACAAACAGATTGTTTAAACCGATAGCAATATTTTGCCATTAAATAAATAGTTATATTTTTGAAGAACATTCGACAGAGATTAATGAAGTTCTATCTTTTGAAAATTTATTGATATGCTATAACATATATTTGTGTATATCTTCTATATATCTTTTATATATCTTCGGATGGTATTTTGTCATCTCTAGTGTTTGGCAGTGTTTGCAACCAGGACTGCGGTGTTACTTCCTGCGGCGACAATTGCAAATTGCTGAGATTCGCAAACAACAGCGTTGCCAGATCGCGCAATCAAATCACAAAAACATGCATTTGTCTTGCAGCGCACATCATCTCTCACATCCCGGCACTTTGCTTTTGGTATATCTCTCTCCTCCCGGCTGTTCCCCTTGTTTATTTTGGTTTTTTTTAAGGAAATTTATGCCTGAAACGCGTCCAGAGAGCACACGCGACACTTATAAATTGCATTAAAACGCGGCTGGGATGCATTAAAAATTCTCACCATGAATCCACATGGGGCAGGAATGAAGGCTGTGGCATTTAGTTCTGTGAATATTGTATTCGCTGCTTTTGTTTTTGTTTTGAGTATTGTTTGGATTGTTGTTTTGCCAACGCTGTTTTCGTTTGCATATTTTCAGGCGCCCTGGGAGCTGGGCTCTGAATGAAATTATTGAAAATTCCCGAAAACTTTGGCAAGTTTTGCAAACTGAGCAAAATGGATATATAAATTTGCGATTGAGATTCGTTATGGCTTAAATGCAAATGAAACTAAATTCGTAATGGAAATTGAAGTTCTTGCGGCGGATTTAATAAAAATAACTGCAAATAGAATAAATAGTTTTTGTAATGGATGTATAGATTTTTTGAAAAGAAAATTCGTAGTTTTAAAAACACTATAATTCTCTCTGAGAGTTAGTCGTTGAAAAATTTATGTTTTCGCTCGCAAATTTCAATTTGCAGAACTTTTAATTTACATGCACGAACCCCATCTAAGCTCGCAAAAGTTCTTCTCCGCTCCATTGAATTTTGTCAGTCTCCCTAGCTCTGGCTATTGCCCAACAGCCCTGCATCTGTTGTTGTTTCTGGAGGAAATTTCGAACTCTCCATGGAAAAGAGTTTTTTCTTTTTTCGATAGCCTAAAAAAAACCACTAGAATGGTAAACTCTTTCGGCGTTATTCCATTTTTTTTGTGCTCTTAGGTGGGGGTGTTCGACACTCAAATACAATATTTTCGATTTCGTCGTTGACAGGAAATGGGTTTTTGTGTTAACCAAGCTCAAGCATGGGCGTCAATTTGCCCGCCATAAAAACTGTGAATGAATGAATTTTTAATAAACGCCAGCCAGAGCAAAAAATGAAAACAGCATACTACAGAGCCGGGGCGAAAGTAACTGGGAAAGCTCTGGGTTTTCCTTAGCATATTTTGCATTTAAAATTTTGTGCAGTTTGTGCGGGTTTTACTTTCAGCAGCTGCTGACTTGGCTTTTAAGCTGACTCTGCTGCTAAAAAAAAGCACAAGAGAAAAGAAAACTTTAAATATATATGTATATAATACGCGCTGCTTGTTTAAAAAATGTAAATCTGCCAAATGTTTTTTCATGCTGTCGCTTTCGGCTGCCGACTCTCAGCTGTTTGTTTCCAATTAGAGAGATAGAGAGAGTGTCTACCACAGGGCGTATGATAATTGGATGGCAATGCATGCCACTGTCCACCCCAGTGGGGGCCACACCAGCTCTCAGGTCTCAGGGCAGAAGCGAATGCCATCAGAGTAGCTCGTGCAAGGCTCTTTGCTGTTTGCTCTTAGCCATGCGCCTTTGCACTTGCTCTTTGTCCAGCAGATAAATGGACAGCTCCCATAAGGCCTGGCATGAGGACACGCCAAGAGCTGGCAATGTGAAATGTGAAATGGAAAGTCAACAACAACAACAACAACAACAGCAACAATGACAACGACAACAAGTCTGGCGAGAACTAGAACAAGTAGTGGAAACAGCAACAAAGGTGCGTCAACAGTTGACAACTGGCTCAAGCAGGAAGCAAAGTCGCCTGATTAGCAGAAGCAACTAAAAAATACCATATAGACTAGCATATACTATATTTAATATAACAATTCAATATCTTGTAACTCAATTTAAAATAAATTTAATCCCTATAACGAGCCAAGTTTTCATCCCTTCATTCAACTTATACGCTTTGCGCCTTCTGGGCTGGTAATAAAAACCATAGCATACCTTTGAGAGTCACTGCAAAGAGGTAACAAAATGTGGGAGAAGTGAAGTGACTATAAATAGTAGCAAACGCCTTGGGAACGTCGTCGTCTGACAGTTGCTAAAACTATGCCAACGGCACTTAAGCTGACAGAGAATAGGGGCTAAAGGGAGGTGGACAGAGTCACAGAGCCGAAGAGAACCAGAGCAAAGGTTAGAGGGTGCAGCCAAAGACCAAAGAAAGGGCATGGGTCAGTGCAGTACTCGAGCGGCGCAACAGTTGGTTGGTTCTGTAGCGTTTTCAGCCCACTGTGCAGCAGCAACTACAGCAACAAATGACACGGCAATTTAGACCCACTAACAGCTCGCAAATAAAATGGCCGACAAGCCGCTTGTTGCCGTTGTGTTTGTGACTGTTGCTGCTTTTGCTGTTAGCTGAAAAATGTGCTACTGTTAAATCGTCATAATATAAAATTGTTGATCCTCTCTAAAAGTTTTGTTTGTCTGTGCACTGCTGCGTATACGTAATATCACATTATAATTGTGGATTTAATTCAGACATTTCAAATTAATAAACAATTTTAATTTAATGGGAAAAGCTGTTCGAAACTCCCTAATTTACCACAGTTTTATTTGGAATTTACAAACATATACAGCAAGTATTTTTTCATAGTATAATCATGTCATCTTATCTTTTCGAAATATGGTTCTTATAGTTTCCGAAATAAACGCGTTTATCCAGACAGGAAAGACAAACAATCAGACAATCACACGAACACTTTTGTGGTATATTTTGGATATAAAATAAATAACTTATAACAGAATATACAATATCTCTTTTACATTTAAATATTTTAGATGCCGTAACAAATAGCTAAGATTGCCAAACAAAATTTTAATCTGGAAAATGTTTCTCTAGTAAATCTTGAAAACCACGAAAGCTAGAGATTAGATAATTTGCATATGATATCATGTCAAGATATACACAAAAGATCAAAATTCTGGTCGTAGTGTACAAATAGAGCTACATAGGTCAAGATAAATGAAAACATATGTAGTATATATTTGAGTAACCTGTTTTGATGTAACCGAAAAACAATAAAATTTCTTACAAAAATAAAAATAAGGAATACTACAGTCATTTGTATTGTATTGTATTGTCTTATCAAAAATCAATTTCTAACCTAATAAAGCACGAGCAGAAGTATTAGTTATAGAGCTCTTTCTGCTCCTTTTAGCTCAAATGCTACTACTATTTATAACAACTATTTGGATGTGCTCTTTTGGCGCAGTTGATGCGGGCCAACTATTAATAAAATGACCTCGCTTTTAACAATACTGACAAATTCTTACAATTAGAGCAGGCGCCGCATTTAACTTTTGCCGGCGTTTCTTGTGCCACGCTTTTGCAAATATTTGCCACAATTTTTCATATTAAACGACAAGACAGTCGGGAGGAAAGGGTGGAAAGGGGGGGGGGGGTGTCACGAACGGTTGTTGGCAGCACCAGCAGCGCAAACAGGCAACAGAAGGTCGCTGGAAAGTGGCACAAATAAAAATTGCAGTCGAGGCTCTGGAAACAGCGCTCAACTTGCGCCAACTGTGATCAATCTTCATTGTACAGCCGTTGGGCAAGGGAATGACAAGAGCAGGGCCGAGGGGGACGGGGACTGGCAAGCAGAAGAGCATGCGGGCTGAGAGGATGCAACATATTTTTGGCGCTGCAGGCGGGGGGCGGCAGGCGACAGGAGGGAGGCGGTAGGCACTCAAGCAGCAGTACGCCCGCCCCCTAGGCACTTGCATGTCCCTGTCATAGGAAACAAACAAGCAACAGGGAAGTTAAGCTGTCCCTCCCAGCCGTCGTGTCGCCTAAAAACTTATCTACGGTATAAAATGCAAAGCAAAAGAGTGTAAAATAGGGATAGAAGAAGTACAGAGCACGAGCGAAAAGACTTGAAAAAATGCAGCAGAGAAATGGCTAACTAGAAAAATCGGAAAATTGCGAAATATTTGCAATTGTCACCATTGCCCACATGTACACATACGAAAAAGCAACGGAAAGTTTGAATAGCTTGGTTATTATAGACTAGAAGTTACCCTTTAATACACTCAGAGAAAAAACCAAACCATTCTGACTTGAATCAATCCAAAAACGGGTCAAAAGTCGTGTTATCCAGAAATTACTTGATTTGAGTAAGAATTACTTAATTCAAGTAAGAATCATGTAATCCAGAATGGCTTGATTTTAAGTAAGTTTTGGATATTTAGGAATATTCCGGATTGAATTTAATCTATCCTGATGTTTCTTGAATCAATCCTGTTTTTTCTTAATTCAATCGTGATTTGACTTGAACTAAAAAATTAACAAAAAAAAAAATCGTTTATTTTTGTTTTTTTTTTTTTTTTTGTATTTTGTGGTTGCATATTTTATTACAATAGTGAATTGTTATAAATAATTGAATAGTAATATTTAATTTTTACTCATATAATAATTTTTTTTAGTACTTACCTGCGGCAGGAATCGAACCCGGAACCCAGTGATGTCTGTGTGAATAATGCCTTCGTGCTAGTCGCCAACGCCGTCGCCAATAATTTTCGGCGTCGGTTCATTGCCGATCATAACACACACATACAACAAATTTGTGAAAAAGGCATACAGAAAACATATATTGCTGTCCTGCTCTTTTCGTCATGGCAACGTATGTAAACAAACCAAATTTTGTGAAACAGGCATATATTTCATATTGCTGTCCTGCTCTTGTCGTCATGGCAACGTTTGTAAACAAACCAAATTTTGTGAAACAGGCATACACAATATATTACTGCACTGCTCTTGTCGTCATGGCAACAAGAAACTAAGAAAGTTTTCGGCTCTTAGTTCTAGCGTGTGTTTTCTTGAGTTAAGCAAGTTTCCGCCTAATTCAAGTATTTCTCACTTGAAACAAGAAATATATTTCTTGTTTTTGAATGTAAGCCAGATTCTTACTTAAATCAAGAAATATCAAGTAAGAAACTTTCTAGAATTTTTCAAGACATTTGTCGGATTGATGTAAGCCATAAAAATCAATCCGGATTCTGGCTACTTTTCCCTGAGTGTAGTGGAATAATCGCTTGGGTTTTTTGATTCCCCTTTTTCTCTTCACAGACGAAAATAATAATAATAATAGTAATTATTAATAGCTCATCAATCTTCTTTAGTTTGATGCTACCCCTTTCAATTCACTTAATTATTACAGGGTATGCACAGCAGGGTAAAAAGACTATTGGCAAAGCAATTGCTAAAATGAATGAAGATGAAGTAGCCGTAGCCAGGCTAACCTAGACCATCGGAGCGTGTAGGGAGATTGCACTAGGCCATTGGACACGGTCAGAATGCAGGATTTGTTTTTTGGTTTTTTGAGCTGCCAGTTTGACAGGATTAATCGCAAGATTGATGGGATAGCAAAGGGGCATCAAGAGTTTTTTGTTTGTGGGGGCTGGGCTATCGGAAATTAGTCTGGCTTGTCAACATTTTTAACCTAACCAAACTATAGGTATCCCAATAGTTGAGGTTACAAAAGTATTAATTACTCTATTGAGCGCAGAGTTACAAAAACCAGCAGAAAGTAATACCTAAAGTTATTGTAATGCTTACCCAAAGAGCTTACATTACAAATATTTCTTGTATTCATACTTGAAAGTTAGTTCCACTTGAGCTGCTTTTATACCCTGTACCCATAAAGTAAGTAAAACAGGGCTAACTAGTTTGTACAATTGTATATAACCGGCATAAAAAGGCTACTATTGGTTACTTCCTACTGATCTGCTGCGTACTTACTGCTTTGCTGGATGGAAATGCAATAAACACCTCTTTTCCACTCGCTACACTTTGCATCTCGTTACTTTGCACACACTCGTTACGCTTTGACTCGCTGCCAAATGAGTTTGGGAAAAATGCTTTTCTCATTTCTTCATGGGCTTTTGTTTTTGCCGCAGCTGTTTGCTTCGAGTATTTGCAGTCATTTGTATTACTTTTGTTATCGTAGTTATTGTTGTTTTTACGTTTCCTTCTATGCGTTGGCATTGCATTTGGGCATTGGATTTCTATCTCAGGCAGGGGCAAGGGGAAACCAGGTGTAGACTGTCCTCGTTGAGTTCTCGCAATGTAAATTGCTTTTTGTTTAACAAGTGAAGAGTGTGGAGGCCTCGTAGTCAGATAAAGCAATGAGATGGCAGAGAGCGCACAGTGGGCTGAAAATGCCAGTAGTTTTACCTTCATTTTCTATTTTATGAGGCCGCAAATGAAATTATGCTGAGAGTTTGCTTAAAAGTTTGTGCTGTGGAAGATAATGAGCTTTTGCCAAAATAATAGACTACATAACGAGACTTATATGCAGTCGAGTGAATTATCAGCTAATGAATAAACACACAATATTCCAGTGTGCTCTATTCAAAACTTTATAGCACAAAAGTTCTTAATCAAAGTGCAGAGCGAGTGCTAAGCGTATTAAACTAAAATCTACGGTTATATGAATGCATTCGCCCAGTTTGCGCTGGACTTTAAATACTTTTGCCACTTTAAAAAATTCAATCCCTTTCCACTCGCATTGCTCTAACGAACTGCCATGTTGAAAGTCTTCAGACTGAGAAACCAATTCAAAAAGATCCATAAAACCAACATTAATGCCTTAATTTTGAGCTTAGCAGCGAAAGTTGCAAACGCACAAGGGCAACTATAATGGAAAAGGACAGAGAGAGCTGCCAAAAAGGGATGAGAGATAGAGAGACAGAGGGGGGAGAGCTTGAAAGAGCAAGCGCAGGGCTAACAAGCAACTTTGAGTGCTAGAAAAAGAGAAAAAGACACGGTAAATATATATAAAATCTTGAGCAAAAAGTTTCGCACGATTTTAACGCATTGCAAAGCGCTGCTTAAGCCATAAAAGTGCTGCCTGGGGAGCTTAAGGGAGGGGCGGGCGGGGGTTAAGCAAAGGATAGGTCACAAGGGGGCCAACGCCAGCTGCAATTTGCCTAAGGGCCACAGAGAACTGAGCGTTCGGGGATTGTAAGTAAAAAATTGGCAGTAGACCTGCGGAATGATAACAATTTTTAGCGCGACAAGTTTGCTTTTTCAATTTGATGTAAAGCAGGCTCAAGAAATGGATAAAGCGGCGGCAAAGAGGAGAGAGAGAGAGGGGGAGGGAGCGGCGCTGTTCTGCTGCTGCCTGGGGTTGGGGCCGCGAAAACTGCAGCTACAATGAAAATTGAAAATTGCTGGAATTGCATTTTTCGTTCAAGACGCGTCGCTGATGAAGGGCAGAAGAGAGCAAACAGACAGAGAGAGGGACAGAGAGAGAGAGAGAGTGTGAGGAGGGGCAAGGGGGCAATTCGGGCATGACTGCATTCGCTGAGGCACGCAGCGAAAAAGAAAAAGAACAAGCAGAGAGACAGTCACAGAGATAGACAACTGGCGCGGAAGCCTTTATGCCTTGCGTCAGGCAGGCGAGCAGACAACGCGGCGTATGAGCAACGTGCTGCTTGCAACTTCAAGTAGCACACAGCTTGCAATTTCATGTTTGTTATGACATATTCCCAACTTGCCCGCAAAGCAAGCGAATCACAAGCTCTGTCTCAACTGTTCAGCTCAACTCAACTCAACTCGGATGCGCACTGGCGTAATTAAATTATTGAGACTGACTTCTGCTTTAGTTTTGTTTCGCTTGGGCTGTGCCCCCAGAATTTTTGCAGATTACAGCAAGGATTGAAGATATTCAACAGTAATCTCACAGTCAGCGAACACTTTGTGACTACAAAACGTAATTGGAACTTGCGGATGCGGAAACCAAACACTACAAATGCCTTAAGCTGCAGTTTTCCAGCTTGTTCCCTGATTGTTTTCCCAATGATGTATTATTTCTCCTTCACCTGATTCTCTGGATGCTTTGGAATAGCATAATTTTCAGTAGAAGGTATAGCAAATATATGTTCCTTACTCACCTTCTGAATATACCAGAATCCGTGTAGTTATGTTTTATTGCAGATGCTGCAATGAAAAAAACAAGAGAAAATAATTAAAATTGTTTTAATTGAAATAAGAACAATATGAGCTAAAGCTTATTCAAAATATTTTTAAGCCTCAACAATAATTCTAAATTGTCAGCTACTTGCCTATAGCTTATAAGTCTAATAGCATTAATGTCCTTCAGTCATTGGCATTCCCAGTTTAATTTATAAGAAAACAAATTTTCATTCGACTTGGCCATTTAGCATTTTCCATTTTCCATTTTCTATTTATATATGTATTCTCCAGCTGTCTCTGCCTAATCTCCAGGGACCCGTCTCTTTCCCTTTGTTTGTTTGTTTCATCAAATGGCAAATGAAACTTTTCCCATTTTATTCTTATAGTTATTGTCTTTGCTGTCACATAAACGTTACAAAAAGGGGCAAAAAAACACACAAAACTTCCATAAAAATTGTGATAAATATCCAAACTGACCTACGACATGAAGGGCTAACAACATTTGCCCAGTTACGACTTCAGCTTCGGGGCATCTCCTTTTTGTCTTTCTGGGTAAACAAATAATATGCCAGAGATAGACCAGAGCTCGACTTGAACTTATCTTGAGGCCAGCACAACAATGTAAAGAAACTGCACACAGACCAGACACTTGCAATTGATAACCAGTCAAGAAGATAGCCATAACAACAACATCAACAATTTAAGGAATATACGTAAGTAGAGAGAGCTCTGCTATGCTAGAGATGAGCACGTGAGATGAGAAAAGGAGCAGAATTGGGTAAAAGAGCTCAAAGAAATCCCTTTTAGAATTCAAGATTGTATTTTATATAAATTTTTATTCCTTTAAATTAGCTTATAAGTTGTATACTAAAATAATAATAGCAATAATGTACTGCATAGATGAAAATAAATATTAGTAAAAATTTAATCAGAGTAGAATTTTTGCAATTGATTCAATATTTTTATATTTTAACTACCTTACTAACTTTTGCAGTGTAAAACGCATTTAAGCACGAACTTTAATTTGGTTTTGGCTTACTAACATAAACATTTAAATTTAATTTGTGGTTTAATATTATAGTCAATAAAGCTACTGAACTTTATAAATACATATAAGCCCGAAAGGCACAATGTAAATTGCTTCAATTAAAAGTTTACTACCAAAAGTTGTTGGTTATCAAAAATCAACATTATTAAAGCATACATATTTTTTATTAAAGCATAAAGATTTAATGCTGTTGAGTTTAATTAAATGTTAAAAATGCTGAGTTCGTTAAACAAACGTTATGTTTGGCAGTTGGTTGCATCTTGTTTTGGCAATGTCCAGCCCTAGTTTGGGTTCTGTTTCGTCCGTTTTAACATATTGTGCAAATATTTATGTAAACAAGCAAAATGTATTATGTGCCCAGTGCTGTCTTTATTATATTTCCAAAAGGCAGCTTGAACTGGCCAAAAGCCGCTGCACAAGGAGCAGCCATGAGGAAACAAGAACTAGCAGCCACAGCCCAGGATAGAGGGGGAGAAGGGGCAGCTACTCGCAGTCAGCCAGAAGCAACAGCTCCTTCAATTGAAAGTCAAAACAAACGAGCTGCATTTTGGCTACGCCCACATGGCATATGAACCTCCATCTTCCCTATGCTGTGCCTTCCTTCTCCTCGCTTGCCCTTTTGCCATTGTCCTTGGGCATAAAGTTTTGGCTTTCGGCACGTTTGCCATTTTGCATATGTTCCTCATATTCTTTGCTTTCTTCTTGGCCTTTGACTGCAGTTTGTGCCAGTGTGTGTGTGTGTGTGTTGCAGCCGGAAACGGAAATGAAGCACAAAAGTTTCATAGCATAAGCTCGGCCGGCATCAGAGCAGACAGAGCAGTTAACCATACACACACATGAGAGAGAGTGTATGTGGGTGTGTGCTAGCTTTTTATAGGTTTTTTTTGTTGTTTTGTTTTGCTTTGCTCTTTCTGCTATTATTTTAAATTATTTTATGAGCTGCACTGACCATGATTTACTTCTATAAAAGCCAACAGCCATAATTCATGGTCAAAACTAATTGCTTGTGAGAAAAAAGGCAGCTGCCTAATGGAAGTACGAGCTGTTGATGTCGCCATGTTTGGCATTTGCCGTAGATGAAAGGCGTTCTTGAATCAAGTGCTTAGCAGTGTTTGTTTGGGTGCATAAACGACTTAATTCTGCCACACATTGCGCATACGTCACGTTGCACACGCTCACTGACCAACAGATTTATGAGTACAGTTGTGCACACTCTGAGTGTCTCAAATGTGCATAAAGTTGAGCCGAGCTATTCAGCCAAAGATTTAGTAGAGTTGCAGTCAGTGCTTAGGTCAAGTCAACTCAAGTCTTAGATCTGAAGTGAGATTGAGCTTCTTTCGAGCTGCATACGCATATAAAGTGGAAAATTATCTCTCCTTATTCCGAGTGGCTCAAGTTTAAAGCAGTTCCAATACAATAACAGGAAAAAGCGATAAGCTATGAAGTGCAGTAAATGTATATATTGTTAAGTTGTCCAATAAATAAGCAGATAATTGGCTAACAAAATAATGCGCCAAGCGCCAGAAAGTATGCTAAAACATTTCACTTTTTCTGTACTCACGAAATGGGAAAAAACATGGCTAATAACTTTGTGAGAATGTATTTAATAGGCAGAAGAATGACCCACAAAGTGTATAAATCTTTATAACTAAAAAAATTGTATAATATACGCTGATCAAGCTTATTTTAAATGTTGAATGTCACGCCTCTTTTCCGCCCTAATCGATAAAAACCGAATACAAAGCATACTATTAAACATTGAACATTGTAATTCAAAACATATATTCTCTAGCATAATATTTAACTATGCTGAAAAGCGCATTGAAATCGGCCAGTAAACACAGAAGATATTAAGCAAACAATATTTGGAATTGATTTTTTATCTTTTAATAGCAATAGTAGCAGCAGCAGAGTTAGTCCATCTAGCTCCCGCTATGACTTCCATATATTATGCTGGCTCTGTCTCTCTGACAACAATAAATCTTCTGGCAAGTTGTTGTTAAAGTTGTTGTTGTTGTAGCTGTTGTGGCTTGTATGTAGGGTGGTGAGGGGGGGGGGGGGGGGCAGAGTCTTTGTGCCGCAGCCTTTTGTTGTACATATGTCACATGCATTATCCATTGTTGTGCGCCCTCTTCAGCTTCCTTTGGGTCTGCCGTTGACACACCCCTCAACTAGACGCAAAATAGAAGTAGGGCTGGATGCGATTTTATCATACACACTTGTAAATCATGTACTACGTTCCAATTTTCGTCAAGAGCTGGGACCGACTTCAACTTAAGTTCATTAAAATTGATTTATCGATCTGAAAAGAAGCTCTCTCGCTACTGTTGCTAAACATATTGTTGTGCTTGGGACTTTCAATTAATTTGCGGCATTTAACACACGGCTGCATTTGATGTCCATTGTTTGGCCTTCCACTTTTCCAATTTGACAAACAATGACAACTGTCGAACATGATAAATTAGTGCAAGTACCTTCTTCACTTTACTCTTTAAGTTTAGGGGGATTACTGAATTTTAACACTATGACAGTGTGTGCTGCCCTTTCCCCCCATTAGTCCCAACCACGCCCATTCTAGTTGATGTCGCGTTAATTTGGCGCCAGCTGCCAAATGTCAAAATGTCAAGTGAACAAAATTCTCGCATCATGAGAAATGCATGTCAGAGATTTGCCACTAACCGATTTCTCCCTGAATCTGTGTGCGTCTGTGTAGGTGGTGTAGGTGGTAGGTGTGGGTATTGGGCGTGTGGTTGCAACTGAAACCCACACCCAAGTGACTAGCAGTTCTCAGCGTAAGCCCCTTTCCCCAGGCACTTAGTTATTGAGCTGCCTGACCCTACTGCTCCCCTCCCTTTTAACCCACCATCGACCCTGCTCAGCTTCCATCAGCATAATAATAATGCCCATTATTAGCAGTAGCAAGCATTTGAATTAGCATTTCGCTGCCACAACTGACTCAACACCAGACAACAAAATTAAGTTTACTGCTTCATGCTTTTTAACAGAAATTAGAGATTCAAGAAATCAAATAAGCAGTATTATTTTAAGTAAGTAGTAACAATAAAATAATTTGATTGCTTACATATATAAATTAAATAAAATATCATCTTTAAATTGTACTAACTGTTAACACCGCAAGATACAAAAATAAGCTAGATTTATGATTTTAATTGCATTAAATAAAAAGAAAAGAATTTTTTAAAATGAAACCAAACCAAATCCATTATTGAGAATGCGAATCCATAAATTGTAGAGCTAAAATCATTTGGAATCTGTACTTCGAATCTCCGATTCATTTTATGGTGTTTGCAATATGCCAATAAATATTTATTTTATTATTGAATCAATTATTAGCAAATAGTAGTTTGTTCTTTTATTTAATTGTACTACAAAAATAGTTTTTATACCCTGTACCCATTGAAAAATGGGAAATACAGAGTTATTAGCTTTTTATAATTAGCTTTAAAATTGTATATAAGTATATATAATATAAATTTTATATCCATTTCTATTTATTCGCAAACTTTAATTTAAATTAGTAGTACTTAACCCAATAGTTTTCTTAATTCTTTTTAAAATATTTTCCATAATGAATTTCAGCTGTGTTTGCCAGTGTTGTGTGATATTCGACGCTGCACATTTAGCGCTATTCGAGAGGCCACGTTAAGAGATTCTCACAGCCTCTAATGCCCACGTCTGAAGCTTCTGATTTATGCACACATTATAACCAATTACATGAACCGAGCGAAGCAACAAGGGGGAGAGGGAAAGGAGGAACCGAGAGCAGTTACAACTTGGAGTCCAATTCTGACTTCGAGTGCGGTTTGCATATTGAGCTAATTCAATTAGCGTTCGCTCAGTGCCTTCATCTCCCACACCCGCACAGCCACTCCCTCTCCCCTTCCCCTTCCCTCTGACACCCCCGCTCGTGATTTGCTGCTCAGATATACTCGGCACAAGAAGACTTGCAGACGGGTCGTTAAGATTATGACGGGACAGAGAGAGGACTCTAGATGGCAAGAGGTAAGGAGAGGTGGCATTTAATGTCAACTGCCTTTGGCTGAGCTACTTAGTGCATCAATTGGGCTTCGGAGGTAATTAAATCTCGAGTGCCAATGGCAGGATTAGCTGATGAAGTGCCTGTCACAAGAGTCAAGTGGGCAGACACTGGAGTTCGTCTTACCTGCAGCTTAGCTAATTGAGCCACAGCTCCATGAAATTGTTCATCAAATTATTTGGAAGTTGCTCTGCACACTGGGCAACCGAACTGTCAAAGATTCAAATTAGCTACGGCCTCAAGAGCTTTGGCCTTCGGGTAATTGGTTTAAGATACTGCAAATGCCATTATATACAAGCTTGTAATCTGCAACTGGCACTTCGGATATTTCTATAAAGCTGCAGTCGATGTTAATTCATGTGCCACATCAATCAATGTCAATGAGTCAATCGAAGCAAATTTAAATGGAATAAATGCAAGATTAATATACTCACAGCTCGTAAACGACAAAAGCCAAATGCAAACCGAGAGCCATAGGAAAATACGGAATTTTCAATGCAGCAGACGAAGCGCAAATGCTCTTAAATGCAGGACATTTTGAATCAAAAATACATATTTATTTTCAAAATTATATCACGATAAATTTCATTATGAATTTCAGTTCTTTATTTATATTTATTTGTTGGTTTTTCATTAGAAAAATGTTGATTTTTCGACTATAAAATAAGCTATTTTAATAAGCTATACGATTATACAAATTCCATAGATTTGTAAAATAACTCACAAGTTAAATAACGAATGTTTTTTAATTCACCAACATTTTGATAATGGTCTAAGCTAAGTAGGTTAATAATCAGAGAAATCAAGTAGTTTTTAATAAAACAGAAAGTAGAATATCCAGTTTCATTCTCATACATCATGATTAAACAATTCCCTGATGGAGCAAACTGCTCGATGAAACATACATATCCCACGCATCTCTGGAAAGTCAATGAAAATGAAAACTATTTGGAATTGACAGGCTGTCATGGCAATCGTTGCATAATTAATTTCTTATGCTTTGTCTTTTCTTATGCATTTTATGCTTCTTCGATTTGAGGGCTGCTGAGCAGAGACTCGGGAACTACCAGAGATCTCAGCTGAACTACACTTGCTGAGGCTGGAGGTTGTTGCAATCATCAAGGCAGCCATTGAAAAATGCAACGCGATGTTTCCGCTGAACGACGAAATTGGGAATGGAAGAAAGAGGAAAATGAAACTCAAAATGGGAGCGGGCAACGTGGGCGTCCCTTCTTGCAGACACCCACTTTTACCGACTGTCTAGCTATGGCTCCTTCTCAGATATAGGTAACACCCACACCCACACCCACAGCCTCCCATTTCCCTGCCCCTTGCCCCATGCCGACATTTCTCTTTTGTGCCTTGGGCCTTGCGGCACCGTGTTGCGTTCTGTTCGTGTGCGTGATTTATGTCACTCGGAATGCAAATACATGAGTAAACATGCAAAACATTTCACAGACCATCATGTGTAATATATATGTACATATATAAAGGCCTGCCTTTATATAGAATACTTGTCTGTGTGTATTCGGCGATTGTCTGCAGACATTGCCGCTGCTTGAGCTGTGGAAAATGCACGCAGTTCTTAATACACAGAGCGGGGCATTTATGTTCTTTAAATAAACCACACGCGAGTGGAAATCGTCAACAAGCGAGGGCTTTGACAATTTCCAGAGGGTCTGGGGGATTAGGGTAAATCTTCTTTTGTCTGGCTGCAATGAGCATACATAAACCTGTCGTAATGAGAAACGATTTAGCAGTTTTTTTTTATAGAATTATATTATTTATGGAGCGTGAAGATGTTAAAATTATTTAAATACGATTAATGCACTGTGTATTTTATAAAATCTAATAGCAATGTGTATAAACTTAAGCCATAAAATAGGACAAACTCTAACAAGCTATTTTAAACTTAAATACAGACTACATAAATTCATGTCTCAATATTATAATAATCCATATATTATTTATTAAAAAACACGCATGTTGTAAATTTAGAATTTCACGATAAGATCTAAAACATTTTTATATCCAGCCAATTTACAATAATTCATTAATTGCTCAGCGTAAACTAATTAAGCATTATATTGCTTAAATGATTTCAATCTTCTGTGTATCCATTTCATTTCTCATGGGGTGATATCAATACAAGAATTTTCCGGACTGGAAACTGAATATAGTATATATTCAATCAACTTGACACGTATCGTTAAATCATTAAATCGATTGCCCTTGTCACACATTTGATGTACAGCATTTGAAACTGTTTGGTTAACCAAAATGAAAGCATACACATTAAATAATTTGAAATTGATTAACGTAATGTGAATTGAGTGCGTTGTGAATAATTAATTAAATTTGATAAAATAATAAACCATATAAGTGGCATAATTACCATGCTAGGTGTGAGACATTGTCATAAATACATAATTATGTTAGTTTATTTTACTTTAACACGTATGACTGCAGCTGCTGAATTTGTTTTTTATGCCAGTTACTTTTTTGTTGCGTTTAATAAAAAGTTAAAAATGTATGCTGCCTAGTAGATACTTTGTAATTATAATTATAACAAAAATATAATTATTACCACAGCATAATTAACTTTAATTAACTTGACAATTCTATATGCTTCAATTTGTAATTGAATGCTATTTTTAAATTCATGCTGATTGAAAACATGTTGTTTTTTTAAGAGTCATTTGCATGATGAATTTTTAAAGCGCCTTCTCTAACTACAAATTTAACTATGCAAATGGATGCTCAAACATGGCATTAAAAGCAAACATAAATTTGTTTGGAATTTGCTACAATAAACATAGCTCGAATTATCCTTTTGTGACCTCATTGCATTAGGTAATTAATACACAAAATTATTTAATTTGCAGCCGTATCAATGTCCTTGCCTAAATACATAATTGCTTCTGCATTTTCTACTGTTGTTATAAAGCCTAAGGATGGATAAATTTATAGAAAACAAGAAGCATTTTAGGCTATGATTCAAATAGTGGAAATTACTTATTACATATGAATAGAGATTGCAAATCAAATATTTAGTTCCAATTTGTTTCAATTGCCAAGTGATTGATTGGCTGATTGATGGATTGATGGCTTATGTCCAATTTGTTGGCGTTAATGAGGCATTTTAAGTCCGCAATTTCAGCTAAAATATTTCCCTGTAATTATCGCTTTTCTCTACTTGGCAGAAATTTAGCTTTTTCCGTTTCGTCTCGTTGTTTTATCATTCGAGGGCATGTGTGTGTGTATTTACGTGTGTCGGCATTTTCTCAACACTGATAACAATCTATTGCTCACCCCTGTCTCACCCCCTCTTCACCACTGCACTCACACGGCATTATCTCTGAATAGAAGAAGAAGGCTAAACGTGAAACCACAAACTGCACAACAAAAGACACAACTGAAAAGAATGCGAATATTTAAATGCCCTTTCTTTTTGTGATTTTGTAAATGTTTTTAATATTATATAGCTTTAAATTTCATTAAAATTTTGAATTTATTTATTTTGATTATTGAATTTTGATAATTTATATATATTTATATATTTATATCAAAGATTTTATAAATGGAAATTGGAACAGCTTTATGTTATAAAAATTTTTGAAAATTTATGTATAGATGATTGGGGATGATAGAATATTCTGTCATAATAGCCATTAATATTTGTATAATCTCTTTAGCTATAACATAATACATGGCATAAGAAATGTACCCTGGTTTAGGGCATATAAAAGAAACACAGGAAAGTCAAACACTTGGACATAAAAAACGCTGAGGTGGCCTGGCCTGAGCACAAAGTAAACGGCGTGTAAATCGTCGGCACAGATATAGCCAGATATATAATGCTTACACACACGTGTATATGGTTATTGTTGTTGTTGTTGTTGCTGTGGTGTTGGCAGAGAAGAAATGCAGCATAAAGCAAATCGTGTCAATGACATTTGGTGACATACCGTCGCTAAAGAGGGGCGGGGAGGCGAGTGGGCAGGCGGGGGGCCTGTATGGCTAAGATGCTCGACAACTTGGGCTAGAAAAAATCTAATACAGATAGCAGAAAATTGCTTCGAGACAAGCTGCACAGCTGCACAACAACAACAACAACGGGTTTTCCTTTAGCGTGTAGAGTGTTGTCTCTGTGTGTGTGTGTGTGTGTGTCACACAGTTTACCGCTATGCTCTGCAGACGCCTCTATTAATAGAAACGATTTTTTGGGGTCATTATGTTGATGCTGATGGTAACTGTGCGATGGCGTCGATTTCAAATTTGATTGAGGTGCGTTAAGTAGCTCAAATGTGTTTGGGATAGGGGGAAAAAAGGTTCAGCAAAGTTTTTCATCAATTTCTTTGCTTTCTTGCTTTTTGTTGTGCTATGCTCTTTGATTGAGGGCAATCTTATAAAGTTTCCAAAGTTCGTATCGGTCAGTTTCAATTGATTTAGATCGTTTTCTTTTGATGTAGTTTTTTTTTGTTCGCTACTGTTTTTCTTTTACGATTTTTGCTTGCAGTAAAATGTGTAAATGTGTTAGATGGTTTTTAATTATTTCTCCATGCTTATCACAATTTGTTTCTAGGATTGTATTTAAGCTTATCTAATGAAATCTAAGAATCTTAGCAAATCTATTTATCATCTGGCTGTAATAAATTATTTATATCCCAAATGCAATTCTTATAAAATAGATACAAAATAGAAAAAAACTGAATTAAAATGGAATATATATTAATCAGAATATGAAAACTAATCTTATGGATAATTTTCTTGAATTCAGAATATATTCTAAAACCAATTGTATTTTTTATGCTTTAATATATAAACTCTTTAATAAGTGCTTTAATAATAAGGAACTAAACTGTTTTAACCTATGAAAATTGTTTAAAATTAAATTTAATTCACTAATTTTCCTAATCAAATTAAGGTTTTAAAATTATTGGAATTAATGCCAATTGTTTAATTGTTTATGTTAAACTATGAATGGTTTTATGCTCTCCATTACAAATATGTTATTTGTTCGCTTATTTATGTAGTTAATTAGCTGTTGTTAGTTGCATTTTAATTGGTTTGCATTCGCATTATATTCAGTTTATTTAGTTTTAGTTTTAGTTATACTTGTATATTGAAAACACTCAACACTGTTTGCTAGCATTTTCAATAAATTGTATGCCATTTTGTTTAGTTAACGCTTTAGAATTTAATTTATGTGGTGCTGTTTCTGTCCATTTTTGATAGACCGCAGCAGCTTTTGTTTCCATTATAGTCAACACCTAACAAAACCAAACTTGCACTGAGCAAAAAATATATAGGAAAATAAAATATATAACAATAATAAAAACAGCGTGTTTCTAAATCTTTGACTTTTATTATTTATAAATGTTACAAATGAAATATTCTAGTAAAAAGTGTAATGGGTTAGCGAGTTGTAAATTTCATTTTAGATATATTTTTCTACATTTACTTTTTCAGTGTACATTTGATGTTAAAGCAACAAAGAAATAAAATGTAATTTTTTGTCAGCATTTGCGGTTTTTTGGCAGCTTGCGGAAATTGTAATTTAAAACTCACTGGGAGTCTGGCATTGTGCATATATTCTCGTATGCTCTTATTATTTTATTTATATTGTTTTTGGTCAAGTTGACACAAACACAAATAAAACATATACATGTGTATTTAATTTCAATGGAAAGACATTTGCATTGTCAACGGCATTAAGTGGAATCTCGCTGTCGCTCACACTGAGCCACATAAACAATTGTATTTAAAATTTTGTGGTTTAACAAAGCTGTGAGCATAAGTGCACTGGGTAATATTATACTGTTTGAATTATAATAAAATCTATTCTATTCTAGACAACACTGAGTATGTAATGCAACCCATAGTTCCTGTAGGGTATCACATAATTATTTCCACTAAAGGCTTTAAATGGACTGAAATGTGCAGTTAATGTCTGTTTATGGCTTATTCAGGCGCAATTTTGATAATTTAAATTTAAATGGCCAACATGACGTATGCGCAATGTTGGCTGATTATAGCGCGACGTCTGGCTTGTAACAAAACAAACAGATATGTATGTGTAGCTGTTGTTAAAACCAATTAACAATGTTATTTGTCAGACATGTCACTTCAGATGTGGTAAAAATTTCAGAGTTTTTCGACTGAGACTGGAAATACATATACCAGCTGCCTTCTGGTAGACTTGACAGTTGACAAGGTCCAAGAGAATATTCTTTAAATAAAACAACAAAAAGTTTGCCAAACTTGAAGTTAGTAAAAGTTGACAACTTTTATTTTTACTTTGTGTTGACTTCAAAAATTAGTTGAGTGTGATAAAAAGAAGCAGGCGATATAACATACAGGATGAAGAGCTTTCGTAAAATTTAAAAAAAAGTTGGAAAATTGAGATTTTTGCTACAAATTATATTTAAGGGACTCTTGAAGTAAATTGTAAATATTTATACCAGTTAACTCCATACGGTTCGCACCTCCACTGCGTGTGTCTGTGCGTAGTTATATCTGGCATTTTGCATCTATTTTATGGCAGACATTATTTATATGCATATTACAGCCCTTTTGCCCTCTGACCCCACAAACTTTCTGTTTATCGTTTTATTGCAAGAGAGCGTGAGAGAGAAACGAGAGAAGAGAGAATAAAGAACTGCACTCTGTTTTCTCATATTATTTGCAATAATTTGCATTTGCATATTCCAACTTCAGGGGGAATGCAGTCGAAAGCAGTTACCACAGCTCTAATATTCAAGTCAAATTTGTTGGTTCGCTTAAGGGCGAGAGCGTTTGCTTAAATTAAGATTCATAAATTGCACCGAGCTTGTGACTCTCTGCTCCTTTTGCACCTCGCAACAAATCCCATTTAACTAGGTATGCATAAGTAAGAGGCAAAATCTTCGGGCTACATAAACAGTATTTAATGTACATTCTGCATAACAATTGGATGCAAAGTGCACAAGGGAGTTGCAGCAAATTGTGTTGCTTAAGAAGCCAGAATTGTCTCTTGGAGGTCGGGATTAACATGTAAATAATATTGAATAAAGCCAGCATACTAAGAATATTAAGCTTGGAATACTAATAAACGTCCATATATTATGGAGATTAAAGTTCAAGCTCATAATCACGAATAGATTATAATGATGTAATATAATATCTATTTTAAATAACATGCATAATTATTGTTAAACAGCATAAATTATTAAAACCAATTTAAAACCAATTTTATTCTAATCATATAATTTACATAGTTTAAACTCTCAAAAACATATTTTCTCACTTATTAACTTCTGCTCTGTTTGTTTGCTGTTTCTATACCGATTGCAGGGTTTTTATGCATTAATTCGTATTAAGTGAATTTTATTACACATACGCAGCGTTGCACGCTCAGCTTTAGCGCTCGCATATGGTTCACTGGTCAATAAACTCTGATGATACTACATCATCAACTATGTGACATGGCACAATACATAATCTGAAGCCAAGCCCTGCTCCGGGTCATAAATAACCACAGGAGAGCATTGCTTACCGACCCAAAATCAGCTGGAACACTTTGCATGTCGCATGCATAATTAATCGACGTACACATGCATAATTTTAATTACTTGCTGCGACTAATAACAACAACAACAACAACAACCACAACAACACCAACAACAACAGGAACAGCCAACGGCTGCCCCTAAACCAAAGTCGAACCAAAGCGTTCGCATGGCAATCACAATAATGCCAACGACAATAGCCACAAGCGCTCCACTAGCAGATACCCTGGGATTTTTTTAAGTAAACTATATTTACTAGAAATAAACAATATATATAGACAATGTTGACCTATGGAAAATATACATAAATTTTTGAGAAATTTCTAGAATAAATAAAAGAAGATTTGATTCAAATGAATGTTGCTTTCTTCCGTTATAAATTAACAGAAAGTAATATGTGCGTTAAATCATTAGGATCATAGAGTTCAAATCGGAAGTCAGCTCTTCCAATATACTAGAGACTGCATGGTTGTAAATTCGGAATTTTGTCTTATGTTTAAATTTTAATAATTCATAATTAAAAAAATTGTATTTGAAAAAAAAAACAACAAATTGACAAAGAAATAATTTGTTAAAATTGTAAGTATTTTATTTATATTTCTATTACACCTTTTTGCACAAGATGCATAATTTACAGGGTATAATAATGTCATCAAAATTCAAAAGAATTGGCAATTTGTGCGGGTTTTGTGACGTTGCCGTTGCGGCAATTTGTGTTTTATGCGCCATGTTCGTGTTACGCACAAGTACAGATTTTCCAATGGAGCGACAGCAGCAACAACAACAGCAACAGCAACAACAGTAGCAGCAGCAGCAGCAGCAGCAGCAACAGCAACGGCAGCAGCAACAATAACAACAACACCAAATAACCACGTTAATTAGCAGTGCGAAGCAGCAACTGCAACATTTTGTTAACATTTCAAAATGCGCACAACAACTAAATGCTTGGTTGGGGAGCATAAGGGGAAGGAAGGGTGAGCGGGACAGAATGGCAATTTGCCCCTATCGTATACAAACCTCCCGCCCATCCAACTGCCCCTCTCCGCCTGCACCCTGCTGCCTGCTATGGCAACTAGATTACTGAATAATTGAGTGCTGCGTATAATGAAATTCGTATTCAAAATTCGTCGTCATTCAACGTCATCGCCGGGTTCATTCTGTGTTCATTTATCCTCCCCTGCGCCTCCCCGGCTGCCCCTCCCCTTGGCCACTGGGCTGCGCATTGGGTTGGGTAAATGTTTGCGCCTCGTGATTCCAAGTTCCAAGCCCCTGAACACGGAAGCGGGGAATATTGCACGTTATAGACCTGGCCCGGTTAAGCCCTCTATAAGTACGTGTGTAGCACGCTCTCCCTCTCTCTCTCTCTCTTTCTCCCTCTCTCTCTCTCTCCCTCTCTTACTCTCTCTAAGTGTGCGTGTGTCTGTATTTGTTTTTGCGTAGCCGACTTGCATACGTAATACGCCGTGTGCCAAGCCTCAGGCACCTCACCTCTAGTCCAATCCCCACTCCCCCTAATCCTGACGGTGGCAGCCTTCGTCGGGTCACAACATCATTCAACGCTTTTATAGCCATTCAACTTGACGCATCCGTTTTGGCCAACTTTTCGACTTGCGCCAGCCCCACGAACGAGAGTTCTTATACAAGTTTATGGAAAGTAATTATCTACCGGATACAGAATTTAAAGACAAAAGTATTGAAGTATCAAAATTAATTAGATTTCCATTTAAATTTCATTTTAAGGCTTCAAATATAGCATAAGTTATCGGTTGATCAAACCTATCAATCGTTTTAAAGATTAAAATTACTTTATTCTATAAATTTTGAAAATCGATGATAAACATAAATATTATCTAAACGTTGTTAATTTATAAATATGCACAGCATTGTTAATAATATTTAAAATAATTCTATATTCGAAATTTAAAATCTTGTATCTTTTAATAGGAGAAAAATTTACATAATAAAAGAATCTATTATTATTTTACATTAATTCTTTATTCTTTATTAATGTTCTTTATTCAAACACTAAAATCGTAGCTAAAACCTTTTTAAAAAGCATAAAAATTAGCCACATTTAAAGAATAATTAGCTTTAACTAACTAATATTACAACTGCCACTTAGCTTATTTCTAAAATGGAAATTCTTTAGATTTATTACATTTTCATTATTAATTACCTCTTTTGTTAAATTGACTTAGAATCGAAAAAAGTATTCCAATAGTTTTATTTACTATTCAGGATTTACTAAGCACACCTCGCAAGGGGTTTGTAGGTGCGGGGGCGTGTTGCGGCTCAACCTATTTGCAAGAACAACTTTAGAGGCGGCAAAGCGCGGGGAGGCGCGGTTGCTTCATTATACACGAGTAGGGCCTCAAAGTATTACCAGGTTTATGTCACTATTCTCTGCGCAGAGTTGTTGTTGCTGTTGTTTTTCGGTAATTCTTATATTGTTGTTTTTGCAGCTCATATAAATTGTGTTGGGACTTTGTCGCACAATTTTTGTGCTACCTTACACTGCTCCTCCAACCCCAATCCCAACCTCAACTCCTGCTCCAACCCCAACTCCAAGTTGAACTCCAGCTCCTTTGGCTGGTCGTCCTGCACCGATGCGTTGGTTTCCGGCTCAGCTCGAGCTCATTATTGTCGCCAGTTCGTTACAGTTCTTTGTTTAATGACATCATTTCGTATGAAAAATTGTAGCTGCATATGCGGCAGAAATTGCCAAAAGTTGGGGGCAGTACGTGGTGGGCGGGGCGGAGGGCGGTTACGGGTGTGCTATAATACGCGTAAAGCCTTGCCGAAATTATAAAGTTGAGCATCCCGGCTAAAGAAATGATTAATGTCAGTGCGTAATGTTATTATCATGGTGCCACGTATTATATTCATATACGAATTTACTTTATAGTAGTCCCCATAGACATAATCATTCTTATGAATTTTGACATAATGAGAACGGAAACGTGAAAAGAAGAGCATCATGAAAAACTGCTGCCAAAAAGCTGATAAACTTTGTAATTTTCTTTTACACACTACTTTATACCTATATATATACATGGGCATGAAGCTTGGGTCACGTTCATGGGAAAGAAGCAGCAGAAGAAAGTGAAAATGAGAGATGACAAAAGAGCTGACAGGAAGTGAGGTTGAAAAATTTTTGGTAAATTAGCGAGAAGTTTTTAATAAAGCAGCTAAAGACGGAGATGGCCAGGCAACAGCAGAAAGTAGAAAACGTTGGATATTTAAGAGCTTAAGCAGAGATAAATATTTTAGTTTTTGGATTAAAAAAAATTACCTGGTTTAAGCAGAAAATAAGTTCATCTAATAGTATTAAACAAAAGAATATTTCGATTATACCGAGAGCTAAATAAATACATCGACTTCTTGATTACCTGTTGTAAATTAAAATATCTAGGTTCCAAAGTTGAATAAGACAGAAATCCAATATAATATGCAAGATCTCTGTGGTGACAGCGTTTCATCATCTGAATATTCATGAAGTAAATGAATAAGTGTCCCTGTGCTAATGCAAACAAGTCACGGTTAAACTCTCAACTGTGTCATAAACTTAATTTGCCCCACGCAAACAATCTCCTCTCTTGAAGACGGGTTACGTCTTAAGCCGGAAGGCAGATGGCTGTGCATACTACGCATATTTAAAATACATCAAACTGGATTTTCTAGCCACATAAGGCAAATATGGGCAGACCCGTAAAGCGTGGCCTGGCACTCAAAAGTGTCCTTAAAGCATGTTAATTAAATTAATTGGAAAAGTTGAGTGTTTTATTGCGAGACGACGAGACGACGCGACGGCAGAATGCGTGTTCCTGAAGACTGATACGGCAAAAAAAGGAAAGCAATTAAAATATTGTTTGGAATGGAGAGAACATACATCTTTTCACAATCTCGGTTTAATTTATACACTTTTTGTATATTTATTTTTACGAGCGTGTGTGAGTGTGAGCTCTGTTGTGGTTGCTCATGTAAAATTTAAATGGAATGCCCGTGTCAGATGCTATATGCCATGGCTGCTCTAATGTGGCGCCGCCTGTCGGCCAGAACCACAAGCGGTTAACAGTTTAATTCAAATGTCAGACCCAGTACAGCATACAGAATGCCTATATGTCTCTCTGTCTGTCTGTCTGTCCGTGTTTGTTTGCTCCTGTCTAATTATCCTGCAAACGATGTAGGCAATAATTCCGAATGTACAAACAAAATGGTGTGTGAAACACGTGGCGTATGCGTAATAATTTCCTGCACTAAACGCACGCCTAGCTTCCCGATTATCTTTGCAGCTGAACGAGTCCATAGTGTGCAATTAAAAGTTGTGTTTATGTTTGCAAAATGCTAATTTAAATTATATATGTAAACGCACACAGCTCATGAAAGCAACAAGGAGGCAAATGATGAGACTTCACAATAATAAAGAGCTGCGTAAATTAATAACATGCTCCTGAATATTATGGCCATAACTAGCTGAAAGTTAATAGAAAAGATGCCCATCGAGATTACTTTTT